>APFE031511464.1:27818-134193 GCA_000404065.3 Pinus taeda
ATGGATGAGAAATAATATAATGACTGAATATGGATTATTTGTGGACTAGTGAAGATAAGACTTGGAAGATATTGGGTGAGGATACCTATTAATAATCTATGGAAGGAATACAAACTAACACAATATGTCCTTGAACAATGAATACATATTGGTACGTGAATATCTTTCTTATGATCTATATTAAGGGCTTTTATAGAACTATTGGTTTCATGATTGGATTAGGGTGTGTAGAAAAGATCATTGTAGATATATTATTTTCTTATGATTTCAATGACATGTTCTCCACGGGGTTTGAAAATGGGTCTCCACCAAGAGAACCTAAGACTTTAATGAACTCTCCTCACTCATGTTGACATAGGTTTCAATGGTTCTCATTATGTTTACTAGGCTTAAGGCTACCATGGACACGAAGTGCATATAAAGTGTTATAGGGATAAGTAGTCCATCTTTCTAGCTCACTCGTTAGTTATTAAATAGATAAATTCAAGTCTCAATTCCAATGTTAGTCAAGGGGTTATGTAACATAAAACTTATGCCCTATCAAAGAAATGTTCCAACCACATATTATTAAAGAAAAAAATATCTATAGCCTTTACAAGCAATACACAATGTTCAAAAAGTGATAAGATATAATCTCTTATTCCTGGAATTCTCAAAGATTCCAATGAGGAGATCAATTCCAAGAGTTAAGAACAACACAAGTGTTATCTAAGCCAACTATAAAACTACAATTATGTTAATAATCTCACGAATTCCAAAAATATTGAATATGATTAATATTCAATCACATAGTCATTAATATGCATTAACAATCTGGTTTATCATAATCACTAAAGTCAAGAAATTAAAATAATTATTGAACATTGAGTGAGTGTTTGACCTATGTCCCTAGCATAATATTATTTACCATAGTCGAGTATACTAATGAGAGATTCCCAAAGATTATAAATTGAAGGGTGCAATTAGTTCACTAAAATTAAATTTTGATATGGCCCACAAACTGTTGATAAAAACACAACGGCTCAAAATTCTAGAATGTTCATTATCTCATAATAATCATTTCATCACTGTGTTAAAAGAATAGAATTGTAAAAGACATGTAACCTTCCAAAAATTTTCCGGATCTTGACTTGCAACAACCTCATCCTGATAAACCTTGAGTTTATCAAATCTTAAAATAAAAAAATGAGAGGGACAAGTTACTTTTATATCTATTAAATTTTTGAAAGGGAAACTAGAGATGTACGGGCCATTTTTTGCCCAAATATAGAACTATAGAACTATAGATCACAAGTTCACACTTGTGTTGAAATCATTCTACTCGAAAGCCAATTTGTCATGCTTACAACACCATTGAAATAATATACTAGAAGAGATAAATTCGTTACCATTCATCAACTAGGGAGTAAAATATGTTGGGATTATAATAGTCGACAAGAGAATTGATGGAACAAAATTTCACCCAAATTCTGAAATAACCTCCTCACTAGGGTGTTAGAGAGAGAGAGATAGATTTAGTGTGCAATAAAGAGTGAAAAATCCAAGCACAAGTGATAACAATAGAAATACACAAGTTCCCCCAAGAGAAAAACCACAATCAAAAGAGAAAAACGCTAAAATTAAGTGCCTTTGGGTGTATAATGTTTCATATTTTAGATTGTGAAGATCACAAAATGCGAGTTTGAGTTGTGTATTTATACACAGCTTAAGTGAGGAATATTTTGGAGAGGAGCACCTTACTTGAAGATACTAGGAGAGAAAACCATAATTGAAGAGGGAGAATCTGGCTGACTACCCATTGGATAGCCCACCATCTTGGATGAGGGGCATTGAGACTATTACACATCATACAACATGATATTTCACTTGTGATTTTCATCGCAATGGATGGGTTTGTAGCATGATACATATGGAATTTTGATGGATTATGGTTGTACAACTTCATATTATTTAGTGCATGATATGTTGGTGGAGGAGACTCATTTTCTCCTTGGTCAATTGTCATGATTGTTGAGAAATCTAGGGTAGTGAGATAAGTGATTTCTCTATCTTATGATAACTTCTTATGAAGGATTTTTATTTTTCTTAATTAGGTTCTTCGTTAACTTGATTAATATTATGTTCTCTTCATCAAAAAACTACCTAAAGATGAAGAAAAATGAGACAAAGGACACAATATATAGGCTATCATCCAGGGCCAAAACCTCTCCAATCCTGAGAGGAAAACCCACAAGAATTCTTCTTCTTATAGAATCTTTAGTTGACAAATTTCAAGACCTAGACCCTTGACAAATAAACTCCTCCAATATCAAGTCAATGTTTTCCTTAAGTCAAAGTCAACTTGATGCTATTGTAGTCTCTCCTTCATTCTTAACCCTCAGTCTTGCAACCCTAGTCTGAAATTTTAGCCCTTTCTTCCTGTAATTCTTGACCTCTGTAATCTTTGCATGTTTGGACAGAACTAGGGAAATTCTAACCCTTTTTCTCCTTCGCTTGACTTGTGCTAACTTATTTATCAATTTGGCTCACAATGTAGGTCCTTTCCTTGACTTATTTTGTCCACCTTGAGATGACTATAGTTCTGATTTGTTGTAGAAGGAAGATCCCTAATCTCTTTGCACGTGTGAACTGAAATAGCCCAAAACAAATCCAAAATTCCTTTGATCTTCCTTATTTTCCTCCCCTTCTTCTCTTGACTTGATGCTACTTCTTGATCCCTTTTTATCAAACTTATAAGTGGGTGTGGTGCCCTTATTGAATGAGGCCATGTGCCCTATATATAGGCTTCTAGTCACTTGATATTAGGCTGACTTCACACTGTCTTAGGATGACTTGTTGCTTGTGAAGGCCGACTTGATTGTTAATACTTGACTTGATCTTGGAGGGTTATTTTGACTCAAATAATTTTTCCTTTACAATATTTAACATGCCCAAATGGGTCTTCAATACATGACAATGACTCAATTGAATTTATGACTTAATGACAAATCCTAATAGCTCACAATGGGAGCTTGATCTATAAAAATAAAATTCCTTGAGCATGAAACCCATGTCTCAAGAATAAAATAATTTTATTTTTCTTCTTTTCATTAATTACATAAAATCATGATTACACGTCATTATAAAGACTGAACCTAGTTACATATTTCAACACTCCCTCTTAACTAGGGAGGTGTTCATAATCCATATAAGGTACTTGGAAATTCTCAATCTGAAGAATTCTCATAAGAAGAGTTGGATTGATAACCCATCTGTATAGCATCATATCATCCAACATTGTCACATAGCAAGGCCTTAACTAACCGCTCTATCTCTCCACAAGATTAGAGCACAATGTTGACAACACCAAATATTTATAGGCACCTTCATCATTGTCTCTCTCAGAACATACCCAACCCGGGTTCTCTCAGAGTATGTTCCACCAAGATTATTCTTATCTTGGATTCCCAATCCTCGAAGAATATTGGATGCCCTACAAGATCCTCAAAGAGTATCAGATGCTAGGTGCTTACCCAATCCTCCATTCTATCTTCTCAAGTGAAGACAAGAATGATGCGTCTATCTATCCCTCTCAATTTGGGAGGATATGTCCTTTCCAATGAAGGAATATACCCATTCCTATAAAAGGAATGTACCCAAGCTCCCTCTTAATCAAGGAATTGACCAAGGTCCCTCTGGACCAGGGACTTTCTTCCGACAACTCTTTAGGCGGAGATCACGGGACAACGAACTGCTTGAAGAGATCCTCCTTTCGATGTCATGATTTTTTTATTATTAATTCATAAGTCTTCATCTTTTTGGGACTTACTCATAGGGTATAAACTATTCATCACTTTTATTCATGAATCATGTCAGTCATCTCATCCTTTCTTTTATTGGAAAGTGATCCATTAGTCCATATCTGGCCTTTCCTTCATACCTTGCTACCTTCTTCTCATCATGTTTCCTTCAAGATCTTTCATCCTACCACATGAGTGTCAGTTGTAGATGACATCTACAACTCTTGTTTTCATATCCCTACATTATCCTATCCATATATTTTTTCAGAAATAGAAAATAAACATTAAATCAAAAATACCTTTGTGATGGTCTTTCATTATGACATCTCCTTGTTTGCATCATCATCCTGTATATATATTTACACATCTGCAAAAATATATACAACGTCAAAGGTCTCTTTCTTTTTCATACTTTTTCAGGATCTTCATATCTTTCCCACGAAGATATAATAGTGAAATTTTCTAGTCCTTGGATGCTCATTTCCTTCTCCATAGTTGCATGTTTTCATGATCTCTTCCTTTATTTATTCACACATTTCCTCCCAGGAACTTCCAACCACAGTTCCTTCAAATTTGTCAACCACCTCATATTTCATATGAAGATATTATGTTGATTTCATGTAGTAAATATGTGAACCATGCCTTCATGCATCCTTTCACAATAGGATATCCTTTATTTTGATCATGCTCTTGAGATAGAGCACTCATTCATGATATCTGAAACCATATGGCATGACTCTATTTTATCAAGTAAAAGCATACATACCTCATATCTTTCTTTTGGTCATCTAGACTTCCTTCAATAGCTTCCTTGATTTAAATAAATTCAATCCCTTGACCTACTTCACTTATTTTGAAATCATACCATCATCCCATGAATCCCATACAAGTTGGAATTCTCAGCAAGACACTTGCTTCTTCCAATGGGCAAACCTTCCAATGAAGATTCCAATGGACGATCTTGATCATCCTCATCCTATAAATTCTCCTTTTGAATGATGTATGATGAGCTCCATAAGTAATGAATTTCTTCTTCCATAAGTACTACTTATGCTTCTAAAGAGGTTACCAAGAGCTACATCCTTCTATAGGTGACTACTATAGACTTCTATTTCAACTATCTTTCATGCTTTTATGTGATGATGTCACGAGTTCTTTCTTTCAATTGTATGCTTCTATGATGCCATGATGCATTGTATCATGCTTCTAATGATTCCTACCATGGTAACTATACTTTACAATAGAAATACAGAAACTTGAAAAGAATTAGGAGAGGAAGATTTATCTCAATAATAGAGATCTTTTACTTCCTTCTTCTTGGATTTCTTATTTTCAGTTTCTTCCACTTCTTCAGTGATATGGGCTTCTTCCCTTATTTATTTGTTGTTTCCCTTCTTGAGCTTAGGACACTCTCTTTTGTAGTGCCCATATCATTGACATCCATAGCATTGGATCTGTGACATATTGGTCTTCTTCTTTTTTTGAGGACCAAACTTTCCAAAATTTCCTCTTCCTCTTGTCATGATAACAAATGTTTGAACCTGCTAATTTGATCCTATATCACTTTTTTCCTTCAACCTATTTTCTTGAATCATGCATAATGAGAACAAATTATTGAATGGGATATAATTCTTCTCTTCATAGGCATTTGATACAAGGTTACCTTGTTCATCAGTTAGTGCATTTAGAACAATGGTAATCATTTCTTTATCAGATATAATCTCTCCTAGATCTTGAAGTTGATTCCTTATTTGTGATGCTTTGGTAAGACATGTAGATACCCATTCATCCTTTGATGCTTTCAACTTGTATAGATCATATCTTAGTGATATGATTTTTCTTGTCGCGATTTTAGAGAATAATTCTGCTAGCTTATCATATATCCCTTTTGATGTCTCCAATTCTGCCATATATGGGATAAGGGAATCCTTGATGGATTCTATAATAATCCTTTGAGCCCTTAGATCCATTTTCATATATTTATATCATGATTTCTCTTCAGATGGTTTGGATACTTTTCCATTGACATGATCAATAACTTCATTTTCCTTGAGGACTAAGTCTATCCTCCTTTTCTATGCAAGGAAGTTCAATGACCCAACCAACTTGTTGTTCTCATTGCAAAATGAAGTCATTTTAATAAATTTAGACATAGAAGTAAAACCACTTACTTGTCAAGTGAAGATTGATGATGAACTGTTCAAATTGATGCCTTTGGTGATGATAATTGATGACGACTTCTTGATGATGCCTTGATTCTTTGATGATGATGGCAACGCATTTCTTCTTGCTTCCATTGGATGAGTAGACTTCAAGATGTTTTGATTTGTATTCCTTTTCTTGAGTAGAGATATGGTATTTTGAGGTCTCCTTCCTAGTGATGATGATTTGAGTGAGGATCCCAATAACTATTTAACTGTGGGCTTCTTCTTTGATCGATCTAGGGTTTTGACACTTCCTTCAAGATGATGATGTAGCCTTTGTCTTCAAAATTCCTTGGATATGAGAGGGTCTTCTTGATTCTTTGATGCCTTTGATATCCTTCTAGCACCTTGGTCTTTGATAGCTTGTGTGTCCCTTGTTTAGTTTCCCTTCCTTGATGTAGTCACTTTAGCTCTGCTAACATGTTGAAAAATATAGGGTAGTGAGATAAGTGATTTCTCTATCTTATGATAATTGCTTGCAAAGGATTTTTACTTTTCTTAATTATGTTCTTCGTTAGCTTGATTAATATTATGTTCTATTCATCAAAAAACTACCAAAACATGAAAAAGAATGAGACAAAGGACACAAGATATAGGCTATCATCCAGGGCCAAAACCTCTCCAATCCTGAGAGGAAAACCCACAAAAATTCTTCTTCTTATAGAATCTTCAATTGACGAATTTAAAGACCTAGACCCTTGACATATAAACTCCTCCAAGATCAACTCAATGCTTGCCTTAAGTCAAAGCCAACTTGATGCTACTGCAGTCTCTCCTTCATTCTCAACCCTTGGTCTTGCAATCCTAATCTGAAATTTTCAGACCTTTCTTCCTCAATTCTGGGCCTCTATAATCTTCACATGCATGAATAGAACTAGGGAAATTCTAACCCTTTTTATCCTTAGCTTGACTTGTGCTAACTTATTTATCAATTCAGCTTGCAATGTAGGTCCTTTCCTTGACTTATTTCGGCCTCCTTGAGATGAATTTACTTCTGATTTATTGCAGAAGGAAGAGCCTAATCTCCTCACATGTGTGAACTAAAATAGCCCAAAACAGATCTAAAATTCCTTCGATCTTCATTCCTTATTGTCATCCCCTTCTTCGCTTAACTGAATGCTACTTCTTGATCCCTTTTATCGAACTTATATGTGTGTGTAATGTCCTTCTTGAATGAGGTCGAGTGCCCTATATATAGGCTTCTAGTCACTTGATATTAGGCCGACTTCACACTGTCTTAGGCTGACTTGTTGCTTGTGAAGGCAGACTCGATTGTTAGCACCTGACTTGATCTTGGAGGGTTATTTTGACTCAAATAGTTTTTATTTTACAACATGTAACATCCCCAAATGGATCTCCAATACATGACAATGACTCAATTGACTTCATGACTTAATCACCAATCCTAATAGCTCACAATGGGAGATTGATCTATAAAAATAAAATTCCTTGAGCATGAAACCGATGTCTCAAGCATAAAATAATTTTATTTTTCTTCTTTGCATTAACTACATAAAATCATGATTACACATGTCATTATGAAGACTGAACCTAGTTACATATTTCAATAATAATCACGGTTCATCTATTGGTTTTCTTCATGTCACATGCCTTTTATTGATGGATCATCCTCTCCGTGTGAAATTTGATGGTCTAAGAGCATGTTACCTCATCATGGTGTTGCATGGAGTGTTACACCTCTATTCATGTATGATGGCTCTAACATCTTAGGGTTGAATAATGGTGATGTGACATAGTAACATGGCATCATAATTTTCTTGGAGCATCCTAGTAATCTTGCATGGTCATGTTATCTTATTTGATTTGTTACTAAGATTGGGTGTTCCACATAGTCCACTTTTATGATGTCATTATAGTTACCATATGACGAGATTGTGGAAGATAATTTATATTTTGGGGTAATACCAATTGTCTAGAGCTTGATTCTCTTGTCACTATTGAAATTGGGTAGCATCAGGAGGTACTCTCACATGCCCTTGGTGCTAGGTTTATGATAGAGAAAAAGCCACAAAGTATGAGTGTGTGGGAGTTTCACCTAAGTGGCTGGGTTTGTACCCAAATTGATAGGGCCTTGTGCCCACAGAATAACATTTAATAATCTAATTTAATCTTAAGGTTGATGTTGGAGGTTTCTTGTAGGACAAGAGGGCTTCCAAAGGGACCTAAGAACAAGTATAAATAAGAAGCCAATGGGGAGGCTTAATGGAAAGAAACAATAAATGATCATTCTTCTTGACATGTGATTTCACCTCATGAGATTGACTGCGATTGACCACAAGAGCCGCAGACCAAAATTCGACCAGTTTGATCATAGCAGTTGGAGGCCAAAGTTTGATTGTAGTCAATTGTAGAAGCCACAGGCTGAAGTTTGATCAATTTGACTGCAATCAACTGTGGATTAACCACAATTGACTGTTGGAGCCGTAGGGCTGAATTTGACTAGAGGTGATTGGTTTAACTGGTTTTGATTAGTGTAATCTTGTTCTTGATTTTGACTAGGTTTGATTGGTATTTGTTTTAGTTGGACATTGGCATAGATTTCTAGATAATTTGCATTTGTAAACCTTGCCGAAGATTAATTTCTCCTAAAAGAAAAGTTGTAGGGTTTTCTCCCAAGGTTGGTTTTTCTAGGGTAAAATTAGTCTCTATTATGCATGGATATATTCCTATGATCTTTACTGTTTCTGCTACATTACTATCTGCCAATTTCTTCCAACATGTTTAACTTCACATTCAACACCCGAATTCACTGGAGTAATATAGAGGAAGGATGTAATTCGCTCCTACTTGAGATGTGGGTATGCTACTTTCCCAGAAGGCCCTTTGAGTTATTTGTCACTGTTCCTTTTGTAAACTCCCTCAACTACGCACTGGAGTCGATTGTACTAGGAATTTTGACTCCATATGGCATGCCTGTAATTTTGTAAATGTCATCTATCCTAATGGGTAATGGATTTTTGAGACACAAAACTCTATCATGAAAGTGACTTAAAATGAGCTTGGCACCTGCTTCTTTCAACCCCTGGAAGTATGCGATCACAAGGCACCCAAGTAATCCTTGATTCCTGAAAATTATAATAGTTATGTTTCCATGTGTCGTTTCTTGTTGACTAGTGTCAACTTCTTAAATGAAGCCCAATACCTGTCCTGTGATGTTTCCTCAATATTTGCTTGTATATAAAATATAAAGGCAAACCTCGAGCTTTGTAGCTGTAGACTTATAAAATCTTCTTTATGTTCTTGGCTCCCCTAGGGTCTCCTTGGCTTGAGTTTGTGCTTGTATCCTCTTCATTTTAAGTCTTATTTAAACTTTTCTCCTTTAAAACACTCTAATAAGTTAAAATGATAGAAATTAGGGCTAAAAAACTCAAAGAATTCATGAAGCTTTTCAAGTTCGTGAATAACAAATGTATACTCAGGCACGAATATGGAGAAAATGATGAATTCATTTGCTTTATGAATGAACTTGGTAAGTGTGTATCAATGTTAATTTTCTTTGTTGGTTCCAACTGTGATTGTCCCATCAACTTTATTAGAGTGCCAATTTTTAATTTTGTCTCTTGTGGAGTGTGTGACCATGTTGTCATGCCATTTTTGGCAGTTAAATATTTACTTGTATTGGCTAGGTCATCTATACCATAATTAATGTCTCTTTTAAGAGTATTTTTGGGTTTAGGATGTTGGTTGAGTCAAGATACTTTGCCAACTCCAAAATTACAGTTGGTTTGAATTTTTTTTTGGGTCTTCTCGAAGATTAAAAAACACCATCCTTTCTGTAGTGTTCATGATATATTTGTCAATGTTATTTTCTTCTTCTATATTAATGTATTTGTTGTTTCTATTTTGAGTTTTTTTTTTCAACTGTGGTTCACGGTCGCCGAGTGGCCACTACATCCACGAGTAATAATCTAGGCATATCCGCCCGAAGGGATCTACTTGCCGGCTTATCTAGTTGGGCCTAACCCTAAGGGAATTGAGGAGACTTGACTCTGTGACCTCCCAATTGGAAAGGTACTTAGCAACGAGAACTTGACCAATTGAGCTATCCCTTGGGGTTTCTCTTTTCATTTATGATGTAGTCTCCTATCCAACTTTTTTATTATTAAATCTTCGACTTATTCAATGACTGTCACATGTATTTGCTATAATAACAATTTTGTTGGTACTTATTTGTTGGGAAGTTTGTTGTAATACCTATTTTTAACAACCAAATTATTTATTACTAAATATTAATCTTAACCTTAATTTAATTAGTAAATTGCATTTTGAATAATGTACATTAGTTGGAAGGTTATATTGCAACAAAATGATTTTTATCCTAACCCATTCCCACTGGCGTCTCGAGGAGGTTTTCACTAGTGGACATGTTGATGTTGTTATGCATTATATTTCTTTAGGAAATATCCATTGACGACAGAGTCAAATAGATGTCGTTGAAGAGTTCTTAGCTAAACTACACCCGAAGGTAAGATGTATTCAACAATGAAAGGGCTTAGTCATGCGGTCTCTAGCTTTCTAGGTTTCCCTTTCATTTAACTATCATAGAGTAGTATGCGATCTCTTGCGTTTAAATCCTTTGTCTCAATATTTATAACATGCCATGCATTCTGTTTTTGTTTATGATCTTGTTCATGATAGATCACATGCAATCGATATTCTTCCAATTTATATAACTGGTAGAGACATTATGTTTCAAATTTGTTGATGTATTACTTCAAGAAAATCAACACCCTAGTTACATTTTTTGTGAAATGACGTAAAATTATAACTTCCTAACCATATAATAGATTGAACACAATATGCCCAATTAATCACTTGTAGGCAATCCACTATTCCCATAAAATTGCTAGTACTTTGTCATCCCAGTTGTCTCTATGAATGTCACATATTTTCCTAAGTCCTTTATGAAGATTTTTATTGAATAAATCAAATGTGCCATTAGCTTGCGGTTGATATCTTGTTGTCTTTCTATGTTTAATCATAAATTTTTGCAACATAATTTTGATGGTGGTGTTGACAAAGTGTGTTCTCTAATCATCGATAAGAGTTAGCAGGCATCCAAACTTTTCACTATATTTTGGTAAATGAATTTGGCTACTACTTCAATATTCAACCAACTCAACTTTTGCCCACTTCGTTAAATACTCAAATGCAGTAATGATATATTTTGCACTAGTCCTCTTTTCTCTTTGAGGGAAGGGTCTGACAAAGTCGATGGCCCAAATTTCAGAGGGAAGAGTACAATTAATTGACTACAGGGGCATTTCATGTTTCCAAAGCGTTCGATTTGTTCTTTGACATATATCACATTTTTGGACTTCTATTTGAAAATATTTGAACAGTGTTTGACACCATAATCCTACATGCGGGATCTTCCTTGATGTTGTGTCACTTTTCCAAGTGTCTTCCTATCAAGTCCTTATTAGCTTAGTCAATTATTGTTAAATTGGAAACTAGGTCCAAACTTCATGTGGGTCATCTTATTCATGGCTAATAATATTTTTATTAGATTCCTCTCGTCGAGAGGTGTAGGATTGATCTAAAGATCATCCGATTCCGATAAGTATTTATGGAGATATGAATTTATTTTGATTATGGAATTATTATCAAGTCGACCTACAACTCATGTAGGCTCAGAAGCCCAACAGTCGCATCTATTCAAACATCAACGTTGTGTATAAATACAGGAGGACTTTTCCTCATTTTCACTCACTCATCTCATCACATCTCTCTCTCTACTGCGCAGAAAATAGTCTCTTCTCTACTGCGCAGAAAAGGGTCTCTCTCTCACACATGTGGAAAGAAGCTGCTGAACCTGAAGCTGCAACTGCAGATCCAAAGTTTGACCAGCGTTGACCATCAGATCTCCTCCTCAGAACTGCGCTATAGGTCCATTTGGATCTCCTTTGAAGGCCACATTTTTTTGTGGTGGAATCAAGCCGATCCGACGGTTGGTTTGTGAGATATCGACTACCCTAGTTTTGATGATGAAGCCACTAATGTTGATGCTGCTGATCTAGGGTTTGCTACTGTTGATATAAATTAGATTTATTATACTATTTCTCTCTACTGAATTATTGAAGATAAAATAAGATTTGATCAAAGGGTTTCCCCACACATTGTGGGGTTTGTCCCTGGCTAGCAACCACATCTTGTGTCTCTTGCCTTGGCTTGTTTTCTATCAATCATTTAATGTTCTATCTGCACTTTACTTTATGTACATGTGATTGTTAATCTGTGGAATATAATAAGAAAAATAAGTAAATTGTTATAAGCATAGAACATACCATAATTTAACATGGTATCAGAGCTGAGGTGAAGACAAAGCCCGAGAAAGAGCAAGAGCAATCACCGAAGAGAAGATTGGCAAGGCTATTCTAAAATAACTATGAGGTCCTCAACACTCTTTCCTGCCGAAGACAAGCTCCATGAGAAAGATGACTATCACAGATGGAAGATGTCTATCGATCTAACCCTAGAAGATCAAGGAGTGTCAGACCATGTAAGAGGCAATATTGTTGAGCCTCCATCAAATGCATCTGCTGCTACCTGGAATAAATATAAAAATGAAGAAGTCAAAACAAACAAGATCATCCGGGACTCTATCGACAAGCACTTGGTGGCCTACATTTCTGAATTGGACACCTCCAAGGAAATCTACGATAGACTGGTGAGTTTATTTAAAGTTAATGATGCAAATCAAGTTTTGTTTCTTAGAAATAAGCTGAGGGAAATCAAGAAGGGTAAAGATGAGAGTATGCAAGCATACTTCTTAAGAATCACCTAGATCAAGAACGATCTCCTATCTATCGGGGAGACCATTACTGACAAAGAAATGGCACTCACGACTCTTGGAGGATTACCGTCCGAATGGTACGTGTTCAGGACTACTCTTGTGAACAATAATGTAATTCTTCGTTTCGAGGAATTCATGGCTAGATGCATTCAAGAAGAAACAAGGGTAGAAGAGTAAGAAATGCCCTTGCCTAAAGGTCCTCTTGCTGCCTTTTCTTCTCACGCTAAGAAAAGAAATAATTTCGGGTCTAAATTGAAAAGAAAGGCTAGACCTAAGGGTGGAAGAAAAGGACGATGTTACATTTGCAATAAAGCAGATCACTATGCAAGGGAATGCCCTAATAGAAAGGACTCTCACTGAGATGATGATCAAAATCCCTCCCACGGCAATCAAAGAAATGGCAAATCTAATAGCAGAGGTAAAAGGAATGCTGGAAATCAAGGAAGAGGACAACCATTCAAGAAGGCTAGAAATTCCAGGTATGAATCTAACACTGTTGACAATAAGCAAGATGAATATTATCTACCAGCTGCTCTATCTACCTCTGCTCCTTTGGACTCAATGGGAATTTGGCTCATTGATAGTGGTGCCTCAAGGCACTTCATTGGTTACAAAGAAGTTCTCCATATCTGATAGAGAAAGAAACTAATCTGGAAATTGTCCTTGGAGATGACATGAAACACCCCGTGAAAGGTGTAGGAAATGTTTGTCTCAAATTGAATCAAGGTAATACAATCCACTTACAAGATGTATTATATGTACCTGATCTCAAAAGGGGCTTGGTATCCATCTCGGCAATGGAAGACAAAGGCTACAAGGTAACATTCAGCGATGGAAAAGTATGTATATGGAAAAATAATGTTAAAGATTCTTTCATTCTTGGGTTTTGAGTTGAATCTTTATATCAGGTCGATGGAAGTCCGCTAGGTGTCATGTCTTATGACACAACTCTTCAATCTGAAATTTGGCATCGAAGGTTTGCCCACCTTCATTACAAAGCTCTACTCGATGTAAGACAGATGGTAACAGGGATGCTTGAATTCCGAGTAGATAAAGAAGGTGTATGTCAGGATGCGCTGAAGGAAAGCTCAAAAGGGGACCATTCCCCTCAAGTCAAAGCAAGACCTTCGATATATTACAACTAGTTCACTCAGACATATTTGGTATGATGCCTGTGAACTCCTTGGGAGGATATTCATATTATCTTACTTTTACATATGACTATTCTCGAAAGACCTGGATATACTTCTTGAAAAAGAAGGATGAAGTGTTCTCTTGGTTTCGACACTTCAAAGCCCTAATCGAGAATCAAACCGAAAAGAAGATCAAGATCTTAATAACTGATAATGGGACTGAATATGAATCTAAAGAGTTTCATAAATTTTGTAAAGAGGCTGGCATCAAGAGGGAGACTACTACACCATATACTCCTGAACAAAATGGTGTGGCAGAAAGAAAAAACTGTACGATTATGGAAGCTGTCTGGGCCATGCTACATGATCAAAGACTTCCGAAGTTCCTATGGGCTGAAGCTGCAAACACCACCGTATATGTACAAAATCGATGCCCTCATCAAGCATTGGGTTCCAAGACTCCTGAAGAAATGTTCACTAGTAAGAAACCTGATGTTTCTCATTTTAGAATTTTGGAAGCCCTGTATATTTTCATGTGCCAAAAGAGAAAATAAATAAATTGGGTGCATCCGGAAAGAAAGGAAATTTTCGTGGGCTATGGTGAAAATACTAAAGGCTATAGAATCCATGTAGCCGGTCAAAGGGAAGTCGTGATTAATCATGATGTCACTTTTGACGAAGATATGGCTCTTAGCAAGGTGGACAATCTTCCAACTTTGAGGAGCTCTCAAGAAGTCGACACCAGGGAACCGAAAGAAAAGGATGATGAATCAATGCCTGATGTGGAAGAACCCATGGATTCGATTGATCCTCCTCCACATGAGCCTTCCTCTTCCAGGAAAAGGCCTTCATGGCTTAGGGGGCTACTTGATGATGTTGAAGGACATGCTGCACCCCGAGGAACCTTCCATGAAAGTAAGAAACCTAACAGGCATCAGGGATACCTGACCATCATGAGCACGATTATACAAAATGAGCCTTCATCATTCTCAGATGCCATCAAGCATCAAGTATGGAAGGATGCTATGACCGAAGAATATGATTCTATTATGAAGAATTATGTCTGGGAAGTAGTTCCCAGACCCCAGGACAAGATAGTTGTCATGTCAAAATGGCTTTACAAGATAAAGCATGCAGCAGATGGAAGTACGGAAAAGTATAAGGCTCGTTTTGTTGCTCATGGTTTCTCCCAGAAGGAAGGTATAAACTATGATGAGATATTTGCACCTGTTTCCAGATATACAACCATCCGCTCGATCATAGCCCTTGTAGCTTCACAAGGATAGAACCTACATTAGATGGATGTCAAAACCGCGTTCTTGCATGGTTCGACCAAAGAAGAGGTCTACGTGGAGAAACTCGAAGGATTTGAGATTTATGATCGAAAATCTCACGTATGCAAGTTGAAGAAGCCTCTTTATGGGCTGAAGCAAGCACCCTGAGCATGGTATGAGAGGATCGATAACTACTTGATGAAGCTGGGATTCACTAGGCATGAAGTTGATCCTAACCTTTACTTTAAGGTTGAAGATGACAAACCTCTCATACTGGTGCTCTATGTGGATGACCTCTTTCTAACAGGTGTAGACCCTCTCATTCAAAAATGTAAGAGGGAGATGGCTTTTGAATTTGAAATGAAGGACCTAGGACCGATGCATTATTTCCTACGACTTGAAGTGTGGCAGAAGCCAGGGGAAATTTTCCTATCTCAAGGAAAATATGTGGTGAAAATATTGGAAAGATTCAGTATGGTGGGTTGCAAGCTTGTAACTACCCCGATGGAGCTTGACTTCAAGAAGTTAAGCGATAGTGTTGCTGGACCTATTTTACGAAATGCTATCGAGTATCGGCAGCTCGTCGGAGCATTAATGTTCTTAGTGAACTCCCGTCCAGATATATGCTTCGTAGTCAACAAATTGAGTCAACATATGGTTGAACCCCACCACATACATTGGATTGGTGCCAAGAATCTGTTAAGATATCTTCGAGGCACAATCACTTATGGGTTAAGATACACTGTCGGAGATGTGAGACTACTTGGATACACATATGCTGATTGGGCAGGTAATGTGGAGGGCCATAAGAGCACTTCTGGGTGTTGTTTCTCCTTGGGATCTACTTCGATATCCAGAATGAGCAGGAAGAAAAAGTCAGTGGCCTTGAGCACCATCGAAGCAGAGTATATTGTTGCTAGCATGACCTCTTGTGAGGTAGTTTGGTTGAGAAAGCTCTTCAGTGAGTTGTTTGGATTTACATTGGATACCACCGTGATCCTATGTGACAACCAAAGTGGGATTCGTTTGTCAGAGAATCCCGTATTTCATGATCACTCCAAGCATATCATTATCAGGTACCACTATATTCAAGATATGGTGCATCGGGGAGTTATAAGGCTCCAACATATCGGTACAAATGAACATGTCGCCGACATTTTGACAAAGCCCCTTGGGAAAGTAAAATTCCTGACTTTCCAAGAACAACTTGTAGTTGTTCAAAGACCCTCCGATGAGGGTCCTGTATGATGCAATGAGCTTTGGGAGCTCCAGGGGGGGTGCGGGGTACTTCTTGGAGCAACATATGACCACAGGATGATTCACTATCCCCTGGTGGTATACATGTACACCCCATGGTGACTATGTAGCAGGATTGATGTGTTCTCCTGTGAGGCTTGGATTGATGTGTTCTCCATGGCAATTGTAGCAGGATTGATGTGTTCTCCTACGAGGCCTAGATTAATGTGTTCTCCATGGTGATTGTAGCAGGATTGATGTGCTCTCCTGTGAGGACATGATTGATTAGTTCTCCTGTCGAGGCATCCTACCCATGCAATTTGGGACTCATGGGAAGTATCTCTCATTTGATCAATGAGTAGGGAAATGAAGTTAGGGACCATAGTAGTACCGATGGACGCATCTCTGTATCTACCGTACTCCCTACGCTAGGTTTGGGACCAGTGGTAGGAGTGGTACATTCTATGACACTAACTTTGGGTCAGTTGAGACTGGTCTGGGACCAGTGGTACGCACTCTGAGACTGACTTTGAGTTAGTGGAGGATGTTACTAGTCTAGGACTAGTGGTAGGAGTTGTACATACTATGACACTGACTTCGGGTCAGTTGAGACTGGTCTAGGACTAGTGGTACATATTTTGAGGTTGACTTTAAGTCAGTATGATACATCCTTGATCATTTCTTCTTCTTCATAATTCAGACAAAAACAGAGCAGAACAAAACAAAACAGAGCAAAGCAGAACAGAGCAGAGCAGTACAGATCAGTACAGGGTAGAACAAGACAAAGCAGAACATACAGAATAGAGCAGAGCAGGGTAAGGGTCAAGCTGTACAGGGCAGTGCATTTGATGGATGGATAGTAGTGACGGACAGACAGATTGCAGATGAAGTTCTCCCTAGTTGAGAGGGAGTGATAAATTGGAAACTAGGGCCAAAATTCATGTGGGTAATTTATTCATGTCTAATAATATTTTTATTAGATTCCTCTCGTTGAGAGGTGTAGGATTGATCTAAAGATCATCCGATTCCGATAAGTATTTATAGAGATATGAATTTATTTTGATTATGGAATTATTATCAAGCCGACCTACAACTCATGTGGGCTCAGAAGCCCAACAGTTTCATCTATTCAAACATCAACGTTGTGTATAAATATAGGAGGACTTTTCCTCATTTTCACTCACTTATCTCATTACATCTCTCTCTCTCTACTGCGCATAAAAGTGTCTCTTCTCTACTGCGCAAAAAAAGGTCTCTCTCTCACACATGTGGAAGGAAGTTGTTGAACATGAAGCTGCAACTACAGATCCAAAGTTTGACCAGTGTTGACCATCAGGTCTCCTCCTCAGAACTGCATTGTACGTTCATCTGGATCTCCTCTGAAGGCCACATTTTTTGGTGGTGGAATCAAGCCGATCCGACGGTCAGTTTGTGAGATATCGACTGCCCTAGTTTTGATGATGAAGCCACTAATGCTGATGCTGCTGATCTAGGGTTTGCTACTGTTGATATAAATCAGATTTATTGTATTATTTCTCTTTTCTAAATTATTGAAGATAAAAGAAGAAGATTTGGTCAAAGGGTTTCCCCACACATTGTGGGGTTTGTCCCTGGCTAGCTGCCACATCTTGTGTCTCTTGTCTTGGCTTGTTTTCTGTCGATCATTTAATGTTCTATTAGCACTTTAATCTATGTACGTGTGATTGCTAATCTGTGGAATATAATAAGAAAAATAAGTAAACTGTTATAAGCATATATCATACCATAATTTAACAATAGTTGTACCAAGGAAGTACCTCATATTTTCCCAACTTTTATAATTTTCCATTGATTAAAGTATAGTGGGTGTCTTTCATTGCTAAAAATTTCTTCTTATTTTCAAGAAAGTATTCGAGTACTTTTCTTGAATGTAAAAATTGTACAATTTTTCAAACTCTGTAAGGTTGGATTTGATACGGAAAAGATTCATGTCGGGTAAATCTTTGTCATGTCTGTTGATCTTCTCCTATGTCAAGTTGGGACAAGTAATCTAAACCAACATAACTTTTTCTTAGTCATACTATTACCTCAAATTCAAATTCTTGAAATATTAAGAACCACTTACAAACCCTCCCCTAATGTACTATAAAGGTATTTTAAGGCTAGATGGTTAGTGAAGAATGTGAATAGATTGGCCAAGAGGTATGGAAAAATTTCTGCAAGGCAAAGACCATGGCTAGTGCTTCTCATTCTGTTGTCGAATAATTTCTTTTTTCTTTAGTCAATTTCAGATTGGCATATGCATTGGGTGGTCAATTGTGTCGTTGTTGGTTTGTGCTATTATTTCTCTAACTGCTACATTAGATGCATCAACATGTACTTGAAACTTTTTAGACCAGTGGGGGAAATTTTAGTATTGGTACCTCTACCAACTTCATTTTTAATAGTTCAAACGTTTCATTAGATTATTTGCTCCATGCATATTGGACATCTTTTCTTAGTAATTTTGTGAGTGATGTTAGGGTAATTCCTAATGAATTTCCTATAATACCCTGTATGTCCCAGAAAGATTTTGATTTTTTTTTATTAACAAGGGGCTTCAAGTACAGGATCACTTTAATATTTTCCATGTTGACTTTGATTCCTTCTTTGTTACAACATGTCCTAACAAAATCTGATAGGTTTGGCAAAGGGACATCTTAATATTAAGAGATAGATGAATCTGTCTACACCTCTCTAGCTTGAGTTTGAGCCATGTAGGATTAAAAGTATGTAACTATTTCCCTGACATTTTAATATCGACCAGGGGTTAGTAGACTTAGATATGAAAGCACAAGAAAAGTAGGGTTAGAGCCTATTCTAGGCTACACTAACAACTAGTACTAGAAATAACTAATCAATAAGGATTGTAACTTGTCATTGGACTATGGGACTCTAATGCTTATCGAGTTCCAAACCACAATCTTTCATTACTGACAGAGAATGTTCATCTGGTTTTACTTTATTAGGTCTTGAGACTTCAATGGTTTTAATCCTTTAGGGATGCGTACAAAAAAATCATTAACCATGATGTAGAAAATTAAATGCCAACAACTACAAGCAAAATCATGCAAGACAAGTAAAGAAAAAAAACAATAAATTGCAGAAAAGAAATAACAAGGAATATATCACTTGAATATAAGAAATAAATGATAGAATCCTAAACTGTAAACTACATATTTTTCAGTACTCTGATCTAGTACAAAACCTGGGTACCAAAATGTAATAAAGAACTTGCAAGCTGCAAATTTTCAGAACTGAAATATGATAAGAAACCAACTAAGAATTGATTTAACTCTTAAACATGAGAAAATAAATTCACATCTAGTCACAAAGTACTAAAGTTATTATACTAGAAAATATGGAAATAAAGTAATAAATCTAAGCACAATAATGTGTGAAATACGAATTTAGTGAAAATTTAAATAAAATTATCAAATAAAAGATGAAAGCCATTATAATTATATGTCAAGAAACTAAATATTTTTTAGTTTGATCATAGAAGTCGCATGGAAAAGTTTGATTGTAGTCAATCATAGAAGCCACAGGCTAAATTTTGATCAGTTTGACTGCAATCAACTGCGGATTGACCACAATTCACTATAGGAGCCGCATCGCTGAATTTGACCAGAGGTGACTAGTTTGACTGGTTTTGATTAGTTTAATCTTGTTTTTGATTTTGACAAGGTTTGATTGGTATTTGTTTTAGTTCGACATTCGCATAGATTTCTAGACAATTTGGATTTGTAAATCTTTCTGAAGAATAATTTCTCCTAAAAGAAAATTTGTTGGGTTTTCTCCCAAGGTTGGGTTTCCTAGGGTAAATTAGTCTCTATTATGCATGCATATCTTCCTAGGATCTTTACCATTTCTGCTGCATTTACTGTTGATATTTTCTGTGTATAATTTCTTAATGATATCAGTGGAATGAGATAAATTGTTTGAAAATCATTAGGTAGCAATTATCAAAGCATATAATTGGTTTCTACTATGCATCTTGTAGAAAATTCAATATTATAAAGACCACAAATCAATTTCTCATTTTGTGCTAATCGACGACAAGATTTGTTGACCAAACTATTAGCTTTTCTGTAGTCGATTGTGTTGGAATTGACAAGTCAAGTTTGAAAGTTATAATGTACAATTCTGCATCCCTTTTCTCTTCCTACTCACCATCATTTAAGGGAAGAATCATCTCAGTTAATATTTGGAGGACTGCCTCTAGAATATGAAATATTTTGTTGATCTGCTGACCCATTTCATAAAAAAATTGAAGTGCTGATGGCTAATACGATAAGTCTTTTGGTTGGATTCTAGTTGAGTTGACATACCAAACTTTCGTCAAATCCCAACCAAGCTGGATGTGAAACGCTCGACAAGGCCCAATGGACTTGTTGTGGGACTCACCAATAGTGTGATGCATTTTTCAGTTTCATAACCCAATCACTGAACATTTATTTTGGGGATAGAGGTTTTGTCTTTCCCAACCAATTACTTGGAAACCACTTAAAGTTTCTCATCAATGGGATGACTTTTCTCGTAAAATAGGTCTCTTCGACCGAAGTGAATTTTGACATGGATATCCAAATAAGTAGAGATGGGAAGTAGATTTCCTTACTAGAATTTTGACATTCTTTGCAGTTAGTGTTACAGATCTATTTGGGAACATAACTCCCAACATTCAGATAAGTACTATTAGGGCTCATCAAGCCCTAATCTAGTTGCTACATGCCCTAGACAATTCATCACTTTGAATTCCTCCTTCCCTGAAAGATTCCTGTCCTGAAGCCCTCTAGAAATGCCTCCTTGAGGGACCAGCACAACCTTGGTCAGGGTTAAATGTGCTTCAGTGCAGGTAGGCCCATGTAAGGGTGCATTTTAGTGCACTTAGGCCCACTTTGACCTGTGCTGGGTGAGATTGAGCAAATTCTTCATAGGGTTCTGGGAATATTCTTATATTTTGGAGCATTCTAGAAGATTCACACACTTATCATATCTTATGAGCTCGAAATTGGATAGGGAATGAGTTAAGTAACCTCCTATCTTCTCATCCCTTCCTCCATGGAAACTAACTCTAAGTTTGGAAGGCCATTCAATACCCTCATTTATGACCAAACGACCTCCATTTTCCTATAAATTAAGCACTCATCTAAGTGATCAAGGGTTGGAATTTGATGAATTGTAAGGAGATACTGTTGGTTTGAGGTTTTAGATTATAGCAAGTATTATTATGCTACCAGAGTGTTGTGCTTTTGATGTGATATTGGATGGAACTCAAGTTGGAGGAATGACATTGGATCAGGCTTCATGGTTGTAACTCTTCCTTCTACTTAATAAAGTTGTTTACACCTTTTCCCATATTCACGTCTTTACGTACGATGATTATATGTGAAAAATCTTTTGATTCCATTTGCTTATAGTCAATAGATATCTTGCTTTGATTGGTCTTTTTCCTCTGTTTATGATTGCAGGTACTTGTCGGGCGGATTAAGTTCGAGAAGGAGCGATGGAAGCCATACAAAGGAGACAAAGGGAAAGTGAAAGATAACAAGCAGGTCCCTTGTCTTATTTATCTTTTATAGAAAAAGGTTAAACACTTTAACTTTGTTGTTCTAGGTGTAGCTACCCACCTAGGGAAATTGTGTTTATCCGTAGATGAAAAATTCCACATAACAAATTGGCGACTCCACTGGGGGGCGATCACCATTCTGGGTAGTTTACCTTCATCCTAGTAGACTTTAGTTGCTTCCATTGATCTTGTTTCAGCCTTTTTGAAGTGTTTTTTGGTAAAAATTGTGATTGAGAGCCCCTAGAATGGCCTCTCTGGCACCAATGCAAGCTTGGTCAGGAGACAGAGCGCTGCAGAGCACCCTTGGTTTGAGGACAGTGCTCTGAAACTCACTGTCTCCCATTCAGGGCTATGCTGATCCTCCTTAGGTCAGAAATCCCACCTTTGACTTGATTTTTTCCCAAATTTCCATCTGTTTTTGCTTGCTGAAAGATTAATGATTGTTGTGTCTTTGAAATCAATTTGTGTTTCCTTTGCTAGCCCTACTTTGATCTTGATTTTTTATTGTTTCTTAAATGATTTCTTTATCATTATCAATTCATTGTCAAAGTTAGATTATGGTCGATTAATCTTTGCTCAAAAGAAAGTGTTGTAAAAGTCTTCATTTCTTTCGAAAAGGAACTGTCGTAAAGTATTCGTTCATAAAAAAATATTGATTGATTGTATGTGCATTAGTTTCCTTTTGTTCATTTCAACATTAGGGGAATTGAAAAGAAAAACTTGCATTGTGCATTGAAAAAGTTTGTGTGTGCTCATAGGAATAGTTTAGGGAAATTGCATTAGATGTGCTCTTTGTTCTTTGCTTAAAAGAATATGATTTCTATATCCCTACTAGCTAAGGTTTTCATTGTTAAAATTGAATGAAAATAATGCTTATCATATTAATTGCATTCTAGGAATTTCAAAGACATCACATGGTGAACCTTGAAAGGAAAATTCTTAATCAAGATCAGCTTAAAATTAATCTCAATTAACCTAATGGAGCATTGTCACCTAACACAAAACATTTAGAGGTTATAGGCTAGAGACGTGTTCCGACATCGTAAAACATAGCAGCTGTCGCTAACTTGTTTGCAATACATTCCAAGTGTGATACCTCATTCCACATACGTGAGTATATCGTAGCTCGTCCACGTACCTTTTGGTATATAAGGCGGTGTTACAGTACGTAAAGTATAAAGGAATGATCTCACTTTGCGGTTTCGCATTAGACATCGTTAACACAGATTGGGCCTCCATGTACTTTCGAGTATATATGGGAGGAATACATTAGGTTGCTATCCATCCTTAGGTAACTGAGTTAGCTGCCTTGTACACTGTGATACACTGAACACAACTTTCAGGGAGATTGCCTGCCCGTACTTCTGGGTTCGCCGAGAGGTATTTTGTAGTTCCTAGTTGCTTGGTAATCCTTTTGCCTAGGTTATCCCTCTTTTGTTTTGTTTTGTTATTTTGATTAAAATAAAATTAATTGACTGCGGATAACATCCTCCACGTCACTCCTTAGTTGATCTTAGGTTGAGACATATGGCAACAACCCCGGAGTCCACCGATCAAGGAATTCCTTTTGATGGGAATCCTAGTCCTTTTCTTCCTTTCATAAATATTGGTGCTCCTTATGGTTACATTGTTCCTTCCGAGATTTACCATTGGCTTGCCAGTATGGTTGTTTTCAACCTCCTTGGTTCAAAATGTCGTGATTTTTCCGCAATCGAGTACTCCTCCAACTAGAAAAAATCAACCTCCAGTAGATCGTAAAGTTGACCCTTTGCCTTCTTCCTCTTCGCCTGGCGAAAGTATTGAAATTAGTAACTAGGTGGCTAAGAAGAAGAAGAAAGGGAATAAGAAGAAGAAGAAGAAAATTCAGCAGGGGGGAAACCAAGAAACCATTTCTTTGAATGCAACTTCTGATGAGAAACCGTCTGATAAGCCTCACAAAGTTCGATATCCATGCAAACTTTGTATAGGAGACCATCTTCTTCGAAATTGTTCTCGTATTCCTCAGATCTTAGAAGAATGGTCTTCTTGTTCGCATCATCCTGTGTCATCAACTTTTGGAGATCATGCTGGTGACACACCATCAACTAGTAGTAGTAAAGTTCATGGAAAGAAGGGTAAAGTTAAGTTTCCTTGTAGGTTATGTGAAGGGAATCACCCCATTCACCTTTGTCCCTATCTGGCTGAAGCCAAAAAAGTGTTGGATAACCATCCTACTTATCCGCAGTGACTTCCATCTAGTTACAGGAGACTCCCCCTTAATCCTTCACTAGTTGATAACGTGATTGACCCAAATCAACTGTCGGTCAAACCCACTCTCTTTGAATGTGAATCCCATGAGTCTATACCTGACCAATCACAGGTCGAGGAAACAATTGACCCGATTTCACCTTCATTTAATTGCACCTTTCTCGTAAAGAGTGAATATGATACCACTCAGGTTCTTTTCATTTCTTCAGATTCCATTCTTACGATACCCCCTCCAAGTAGTCTGGTCACTTCCTTTGATTGGAATCGACTAGCAAGATGTCATCTTCCATCTTATATGCCTTTCCAAATCATAGTATAGGTTTATAATATGGTTGTACCTGGCACTATTATAGATGAAGGTGGATCAGTGAGAATCCTTTCCTTTACTACTTGGCAAGCACTCGGTTCACCGCCACTTGTGCCTGTTACCCAGGATCTGTTGGCTTTTAACAAAGGAACCAGTCAACCATTAGGGAGCCTTCCTCAATTCCCTATTACTTGGCAGGAAAAATTGTTTATCTCAATGTCATGGTAGTCCCAGGTCCTTTAGATTACAATTTACTTATTGGGCACGACTATGTTTATGACATGGGAGCTATTGTTTCAACAGTATTTCGAGTGATATGTTTCTCGCATGAAGGCAATATTGTCACTGTTAACCAACTTTCATTTCCCGATCCAAATATGGCTTCCACTCAACCATCTTCCCTAAATGGTCCTTTTGTCCCAATGGTATCTTCCCAGCCACCTGGCAATTATGTGGAAACCTATTTCATGCCTACATCAACTAAAGACCAATTTCGTGATGTTGTACATTATGTACTGGGGGCATTAGAACCAGATCTCAGATTCCTTGTTATGGATCCCTTCCAGAGCATTGTTCTCCCATCTAATTAGAACCTCTTGGAAGTCATGACCTCTTATGGGTCTTGAACAAGGGTATGAACATAGTTCCTTGTCTTTTGTCAAGCTCGTTAAAAAATGGAACAAGGAATATGAGGATAGTTATTTTACTGTGTCAACCTCATTAAAAAAAATGAAACAGATCCCAGAGCATAGTTCCTTGTCTTGTGTCAAGCTCGTTAAAAAATGAAACAAGGAATTTGAGCAGAGTTCCTTGTCTTGTGTCAAGCTCATTAAAAAAAGAAAACAAGGTCCCCTGGAGCAAAGTTACAATTCGAGTCTTTGGTTAGATATCATAAATCCCAGTCAATTCTTTCACTTGATGTCATAAATGAACCTTCATTCCATCCACTTGATAGCCACGAGTAGTCTACTTAGGTGAATGCAATGAAGATTGGGGGCATGCACCTAGAATTGAGTCATCGTGCTAGGGGCATGTAAACCAATTTCAAGCATAGTTTTTCGGTTCAAGCTTGTGTAAACATGAAACTGAATCCAAGCATAGTTTCCTATGGTTCAAGCTTGTGTAAAAATTAACCCATCTCTATTTTAACCCTCGTGATTTCCATTCTATCAACCTATTCCATTAGATGAGCCTTGGTTTTTATCCTTCCATCGTCACTATATGCTTGGCCGATCATACGCTTTCACTTGTTTGTTTACCCTTTATGAGGAACAGTTGCAATGAATGGTCTTATTAGACAGACTCTTGACCATTATATGTTTTGAGAAGTTCCAACATCATCGGAACCAGTTGCTATCCTAGTCACCACTTGTTCCTCTAAGTGGAGTCCTCTTTAAGCTCTTTTCAGACTCTCGAAATATGAAAAGATTATCGAGCGCTTGTCCTTTCCAACTTGTTAACGGATTGGAAACAACATCTACTCAGTATAAGTTTAACCCTTTTCTGGACTGAGATATGTTATTTACGAAAAAAGAATACGTTGGTTGAACATGGTCAATAGGTTCTCTCTCATATTATTTTACACTTTTTCAGACTTGAGAGACAAATCTATGAAAAAAACTTATGGAGTTTTCTTTTGGTCCCTTTTCAAACTCTCTAAACATGAAAAGGACCAAGTTATCATTGTCGTTAAACTCGTTAAAACATCAAATAGCGACAAACTTGTCCATCATGACAAGACCAAGTTTCACCTTTGCTAGACTCGTTAAAACATTACATATCGATGGATTCACCCAAAGGGTGGAATTATACAACAAGCATATGTTATCCTCCTCAAGCTTGATAAAAAATAAAGAGGTACTGGTCAGCAATGACTAGGGAAAATAGAAAAGGGGTAAACAACTTTATGGAAGCAGGTCACTCTTGAACATGACACTTTCACTTTATCACTGTGACTACTTGGGTTGGGTTATCTGGTTGATGGTCATCATACCATGGTCCATCATACCATCCATTACATTGGTTTTGGGTCAATGCTGCCAATTCATTCAGTGTCGCTGACATGTTCAAGAGAAGTCACTCAGTTAAATTCATCCTTTGCAATACTCATAAACCTTAATTTTCATGATCGCCATTCTTGAACCTTGTGTCGTCAGTCACATTCCGTCTCCAAAAATCATTACACTTGTTTCGTGTCATTGATGTGGGATACATCAAGGCCCTCCCACGATGAGTCACTTCTTGTTGACATTAGCACATTATCCAAGAAGTTGACTTAGAAACACCCTTTCAGTACCTTGGGGCTTGCATACATCAATGAAAAGTTTCTCGCTTCGGGCGATAGGTTGACATCATTGGCCTTCGACCTAAAGACTTTGTATGGTGTTCGACATCAAAACATTTATTCACACCATGTAGAATGTACTGTAGTACCTTGAGGATCATTATCATTATCGGTGATTTCTCTCACGTCTGTTAACAACTTACATCATTGGTTGGTAATCAGACGGTGTCTTCCCATGTTTTACTTCAAATCACATATTCACATGGTTAGACTCGTACTTGAGCAAACGATTGAATGAGATAGAAGACCTCGGATCTAGTTTCATTCATCCAGGCTGTGATTTCAGGAGAGTACTAAATCATCTATATAATGGCTTTACACAAATGGTCATCCTATCATGGGTCTATATCTGTAGACGATATCTATGTACATGTAATGAAAAGTTTATATGCTGAGCATGGGTATGCCTTCCTTCAACAATTCATGAAAAATCCAAAATATCATGATATTAGTATTGTAATTGATGTAGGTCACCATCTGCTCCGGAACCTCCTCATCACATAGTAAAGCATATCACTCGACATTATCATTTTCAACTTCATGCTTTAGGGGGCAGCTGTTATAGATCCATTTCGACACATTAATCCAAACATTCAGATTAGTACTATTAGGGCTCATCAAACCCTAATCCATTTGCTACATGCCCTAGACAAGTCATCACTTTAAATGACTCCTTCCCTGAAATTTTTCTATCCTAAAGCCCTCCAGAAATGCCTCCTTGAGGGACCAGTGCAACCTTAATCAAGGGTAAATACACTTCAGTGCAGGTAGGCCCATGTAAGGGTCCATTTTAGTTCACTTAGGCCCACTTTGACTTGCGCTAGGTGAGATTGAGTGAATTCTTCATAGGGTTATGGGAATATTCTTATCTTCTGGAGAATTCTAGAAGATTCCCACACTTATCATCTCCTATGAGCTCGAAATTGGATAGGGAATGAGTTAATTAACCTCCTATCCTCTCATCCCTTCCTCCATGGAAACTAACTATAAGTTTGTAAGACCATTCAATACCCTCATTTATGACCAAACCACATCCATTTTCCTATAAATTGAGCACTCATCTAAGTGATCAAGGGCTAGACTTTGATGAATTGTAAGGAGATACTGTTGGTTTGAGGTTTGAGATTATGGTAAGTATTGTTATGCTGCCAGAGTGTGGTGATTTTGATGTGATGTTGGATGGAACTCAAGCTGGAGGAGTGGCATTGGATTAGACTTCATGGTTGTAACTCTTCCTTCTACTTAACTCAAAGAATTCATGAAGCTTCGCAAGTTTGTGAATAACATTTGTATACTCAAGCAAGAATATGGAGAAAATGATGATTTCCTTTGCTTTCTAAATGAACTTGGTAAGTGTGTATCAACGCTAATTTTCTTTGTTGGTTCCAACCGTGTTTATCCCATCAACTTTATTAGAGTGCCAACTTTTAATTTTGTCTCGTGTGGAGTGTGTGACTATGTTGTCATGCCATTTTTGGTAGTTAAATATTTACTTGTATTGGCTAGGTCATCTATGCCATAATTCATGTCTGTTTTAAGAGTATTTTTGGGTTTAGGATGTTGGTTGAGTCAAGATACTTTGTCAGCTCCAAAATTACAGTTGGTTTGATTTTTTTTTTGAGGTATTCTTGTCAATTCAAAAATAATATCCTTTTTGTAGTGTTCATGATGTATTTGTCAATGTTATTTTCTTCTCTATATTAATGTCTTTGTTGTTTCTCTTTTGAGTTTTTTTTTTCAACTGTGGTTCATGGTCATTGAGTGACCGCTACATCCATGGTAATAATCTGGGCATATCAACCCGAAGGGATCTACTTGCTAACTTATCTGGTCGGGCCTAACCCCAAGGGCATTGATGAGAATTGACCCTGTGACCTCCCAATTGGAAAGGTACTTAGCAACGAGATCTTGACCAATTGAGCTATCCCTTGGGGTTTCTCTTTTGAGTTATGATGTAGTCTCCTATCCATTTTTTTATTAAATCTTCGACTTATTCAATGACTGTCACATGTATTTTCTATAATAACAATTTTGTTGGTACTTATTTGTTGGGAAGCTTGTTATAATACCTATTTTTAATAGCCAAATTATTTATTACTAAATATTAATCTTAATCTTAATTTAATTAGTAAATTTTATTTTGAATAATGTACATTAGTTGAAAGGTTATATTGCAACAAATTGATTTTTATCCTAACCCATTCCCACTGACGTCTCGAGGAGGTTTTCACTAGTGGACATGTTGATGTTATTATGCATTATATTTCTTTAGGCAATATCCATTGACGACATAGTTGAATAGATGTCATTGAAGAGTTCTTAGCTAAAATGCACCCGAAGGTCAGATGTATTTGACAATGAAAGGGCTTAGTCATGCAATCTCTAGCTTTCTAGATTTCCCTTCCATTCAACTATCATATAGTAGTATGCGATCTCTTGTGTTTAAATCCTTAATATTTCTAACACGCCATGCCTTCTATTTTTGTTTATGATCTTGTTCACAATGGATCACATATAATCGATCTTTTTCCAATTTATGTAACTGGTAGAGACATTATGTTTCAACTTTACTGATGTATTACTTCAAGAAAATCGACACCCTAGTTGTGTTTTTTGTGAAATGACGTAAAATTATAGCTTCCTGACCATATAATAGCTTGAACACTGTTAACACTCAGGTTGTCCCCTGCTCCTTAAGGGATACGGCCGAGGTAACCACAGACCAAGCTTTGGACTGCCGGTCCTAGCCTACCAGCAGTCAGAGAGGGCTCTCTCTTCGGGATTTAGCTTTGTTTTAGGAAATGATTTCAGGCTAGTTATCATGCACATGGGTTTTTGTTTGAGTTTGGCGGGATGAATGATCTATTCAGGCGGTGTTGGCATGCGAAACGCAAGAGGTTTAGAACATTGGGCATGGAGTCAAGGATGTGGATTGATAGATGTGTTTTCTTTGGCAAAGAAGAGACTACAGAGCAGGATAGCTGCACAAGGAATAATATCAGGTTTGAATGAGGATGAAACGGATGTCAAGGAATGAAAGACAGCTAAGTAATTTTCATTCATGCTAACAGAGGGAACGTGAATGAATCTGATGGAGTCACAGCTTCTACCCTAATCTATACTGAAATGAATGCAAGAAAATATCTATCTAAGCGGTGCTGGAGGCAGCAATATTAAAATGGAGTTTAAGTATGGGTTATTTCTTGTGATGCGCTGGCTATTTGGCCATAACTCTGTAATAACTACCCAGGAATCCTTTGTCGGTATTGTTTAGGCGGTTCCATAAAATAATCTTCACCTTTTGGATTGTGGCGGTGGCTGTCCCTTCAGTTTTCAACTTACTGTGCGCTAACCATTTTTCCCAATCTGAAGCCAGAGCAGAATGTGCCAAACGTAATATCTCAATGGAAAAGCGACCAAACTGTTGCCTAGTACCACAAATACCAATATGCTGGTTAACACAGGTTTTTGAACCTGCACCTTTAACTGCACTTATATCCACGGAACTACAGATTGGATATAAAAGAGAAACAAATTCTTCATTGCTGAGCCGAGTGAAATCAAGATCATAGTCCTTGGACAGCTTCTCGAACTCAGACCGAAGGGAACTGACCTTAAACAAACACTTTTGAATTGAGGACTAAAATACTTTCTGGACTCTTTATAATTAGCAGTGAGAAAAGCACATCTGTGATATCCTGTACGGCCCTCTAGGATTTTTCTCTGACTCCACGAGGATCAATAGAAATTCACCAGAAAAGCGTGAATCGCTAATAAGTGCAGATAAAACATGGAGTTGTGAATGGGCAAACCATTATTTGAATGGCTTGAGCTTAAATATTGAGAATCAAATGGGCTTCTATTTCCTGGAGGAAGAGCAATAATTATTCTTGGACAAAAGAGCAACTTTGCCGATGTACTTCCAAGCATCAACCATCCACATCATTCTTGAAGATTAAACTCACTTCAATCGTAACCATTATGAAGAGCAGATTCATGTGTGTTGCAATCCATCCATGGGCCCAACTAGCAAACCTCTTCTATATGTTGATGATCATGAGAAGCATTTTAACAAATCTATCTTACAAATTCAGATCTCGCATAACCTTGCATTTCCAGGATTTAGCAGCGATTCTGCCATCATCCATCCCTGTTCTTTTGCCTGTTTCCTAAAGATTTCAAACAAAGAAGAAGCGTGCTTGCAAGTCTCTGCAATTCCTGCCTCTATATCAGCTGTAGAAAGCATAGAATAACGTGAGGCTGAATCAAGCTTGTCCAATTTAGTAGATTTAACAGGCTTCCTTGCAACTCCAACCTTCTTAGACGTACTAATGACATGCAAAAGCAGATGTGCGTGAAAGGTCACCCTCAGCACATCATCCGAGCTTGCTTTCTCCCTCAACAAGGCGTATGCTTGACCCTTCAGTGGATTAAATGTGACAATATACTTTTCTTTCTCAAACAATCGTTGCACAGATAGAAAGTCACTCGTGTCTTGGAATGCTTCCTTCAACCGTGCTCCTAAAACAACAGGCCTTTTTTGGGACCAAGGAAAGGTAAAAATGGTCTCTTTCAAATTTCCTTCCTTCAGTGATGGTACGTGTCCTGTTGTAAGGAAGGACTCCACAGCTACAACAAATCTTGATTTGTTTAGAGAGTTCAAAACAACTGATTTTACCTCCTGATATGAACAGAAAATATATCCAACTGATAGAACTGCAAAAGTAGCCAACATAGATGGATTTTGTCTTGAAAGGCAGATGCTTAGTCCCGTCCCCATCAAATCAGCAATATTACTAATACACTCTCCTTTAGCTGTGACATCTCCGATGTTTTCTCCTTGGGAAAAAGCTTTATAGATATGAGAACGGGTTGATGTAGAAGTCACAACAGCAACATTCTTGGCCATATTGGCAGCACAAGCAAATGGAAAAAACAAATGTGGTGCTACCATTGTAGCCAGCTCCCAAGCTGGTCGCATAGTCATTTGCTCATATCCAATCCATGCGACGGAAACAAATACATCAACTGCCAATGCATTAGTGAACTTCTTGTAAATGTCTAGCTTAGCAAGCGACCTCCTTGCCTGAAGTTTCTCCAATGTTTTTTAGACAAAGAAGTAAAAATCCAAATAACGATGAAAGCATCCACAATTGCAACTGGCAGAACAAGAAACAGTCTGGCTTTTCCTGATAGATCATTGATGGACCCCACATTCTCCACAAGATCAAGCAACTCAGATGTTGTAAATACAGATCCTAAACCTGAATTTTTACCTGGAGACACTGCAAATAATAAGTGGGAACATTTGGATGGAATTCACATATTAGTTTCAGAATCTAAGGAAGATAGTGGAAAGTCTGAACAAGATATGCTGAGCAAGGTTTCACAGGCAGACCAAGATCATAATGCACTGAATTTCTCTGAAGGTTTAGCTCATGAAAAGGATTCTGAACTTGATACTTCTCTTAGTTTTCAGCCAGATGCCATTCTCAACCAGAGTAAAATGAACCATGCATATATCAATAAAAGTGTTTCACTGTCAAAGGAATTGGTAGCTGAAAAGGAACTAAATCTGTCCATGGCACCTTCAGGACGAGCCTGTGACTTAGTTACTAACATTTCTTGTATTGATGCCCGAGATGTTAGACACTTGATAGAGAAACCTTTAGATTTACTTTTGTCAACAGATACTTCAGGTGATGAAACAGAGGAGAAAAGAGATGACTTGGGAATTAAACATATAGAATAGGATTGAGAAAATAATCGCATTTTTTCACTTACAATCCTCTTCAAAACCACAGCCACGCTGCCAGGCTGCTTACTAGCATCTTGAACTTGAAATACTGCCATGTGCATATTAGGATCAAACTCTTCATTTATTGGATCAAACCTTTCAACTCCGTCTTGCGCTGTTGCTTCAAATCCTTTAATTGATTTCTCAAAGCTAGGCCCGAATGGTTCTAGGTGACTAGCTTCTACTGTTGCTGTCAGGAAAAAAGAAGTGGCAAAACTGCTGGAGCATAGAATTTAAGAGGAAACACATGCACCCAAAGGAAGCACACTTGACATCCACAACTAAATCTGAATTATCAATACTAGCAGGCCTCTTTTGGCAAAGTAGAAATAGTAGACAAATGCTCATATGACTTTGGATGGTGCACAGTTGGTGTCTTTGAGGCGATGTAAGAGGACATGCTTTGAGAAATGTTTAATAGTGCCTGGTCCATGGTCCTCAAGAATACATGCAATAACTTTTGTGCCTGAGGATTTTGTGCCCTCTTTGCCATAGTAGCAAATTTCAAATATGGAACATTGTTGTAAGCAAAGCATGACATATTTGGCTTGTACATATGTCGATCACGAAAGGTGAATACCTGCTATGAGCAGGAGGCTAACAAACACAATATTCCCAATTAATCACTTGTAAGCAATCCACTATGCCCATAAAATTGCTAGTACTTTTTCATCCCAGTTGTCTCTATCAATGTCACATATTTTCATAAGTCCTTTATGAAGAGTTTTATTGAACGAATCAACTGTTCCATTAGCTTGTGGTTGATATGTTGTTGTCTTTCTATGTTTAATCATAAATTTTTGCAACATCATTTTGATGGTGGCATTGACAAAGTGTGTTCTCTAATCACTGATAAGAGTTAGAAGGCATCCAAATCTTGTCACTATATTTTTATTTTTGATTAGTAGCTTGGTTACTACTTCAATATTCAACCAACTCAACTTTTGCCCACTTTGTTAAATAATCAAATGCAATAATGAGATATTTTACACTAGTCCTCTTTTATCTTTGAGGGAACGGTCTGACAAAGTCGATGGCCCAAATTTAAGAGGGAAGACTTAGTTAATTGACAGAAGGGGAATTTCATGTTTCGAAAGCGTTCGACTTGTTCTTTGACATATATCACATTTTAGACTTCTGTTTGACAATATTTGAATAGCGTTTGACACCATAATCCTACTTGGGGGATCTTCCTTGATGTTGTGTCACTTTTCCAAGTGTGTTCCAGTCAGACCCTTATTAGCTTAGTCAATTATACCTTGTCGTTCTTTTTCTAAGTTGTACCAAGGAAGTACCTCACCTTCTCCCAAATTTTATAATTGTCCATTGGTTAAAGTAAAGTGGCTTGCTTTCATTGCTAAAAATTTCTTCTTCTTTTCAGGAAAGTATTCCACTACTTTTCTTGAATGTAAAAATTGTACAATTTTTGCAAACTTTGTCAGGTTGGATTTGACACAAAAAATATGCATGTCGGGTAAATATTTGTCATGTATGTTGATCTTCTCCTATGTCGAGTTGGGACAAGTGATCTGAACCAATATGCTTTTTTCTTGGTCATACTATTACCTTGAATTCAAAATCTTGAAATATTAAGAACCACTTACAAACCCTCCCCAAATGTACTATCATGGTATTTTAAGGCTAGATGGTTAGTGAAGAATGTGAATAGATTGACCAAGAAGTAGTGGCAACATTTCTGCAAGGAAAAGACCATGGCTAGTGCTTTTCATTCTGTTGTCGAATAATTTCTTTTTTCTTTAGTCAATTTCAGATTGGCATATGCATTGGGTGGTCAATTGTGTTGTTGTCGGTTTGTGCTAGTGTTTCTCTAACTACTACATTAGATGCATCAACATGTACTTGAAACTTTTTAGACCAGTTGGGGAAATTTTAGTATTGGTACCTCTAACAACTTCCTTTTTAATAGTTCAAATGTTTCATTACATTATTTTCTCCATGCATGTTGGACATATTTTCGTAGTAATTTTTCGAGTGATGTTAAGGTAATTCTTGATGAATTTCCTATAATACCTTGATGTCCTAGAAAGGTTTTGATTTTTTTTTTATTAGCAAGGGGCTTCAAGTAGAGGATCACTTTAATATTTTCCATTTTTAATTTTATTCCTTCTTTGTTACAACATGTCCTAACAAAATTTGATAGGTGTGGCAAAGGGACTTCTTAATATTAAGAGATAGATGACTCTGTCTACACCTCTCTAGCATAAGTTTGAGCCATGTAGGGTTAAAAGTATGTAACTATTTCCGTACCATTTTAATATCAACCAGGGATTTGTAGACTTAGATATGGAATCATAAGAAACGTAGGGTTAGAGCCTATTCTAGACTACACTAACAACTAGTACTAGAAAGAACTAATCACTAACGATTGTAACTTGTCATTGGACTATGTGACTCTAATGCTTATCGGGTTCCTAACCGCAATCTTTCATTACTGACAGAGAATGTTGATGTGGTTTTACTTTATTATGTCTTGAGATTTCAACGGTTTTAATCGTTTAGTGATTCATAAAAAAAACTCATTAACCATGATGTAGAAAAGTAAATGCCAACAACTACAAGGAAAATCATGCAAGACAAGTAAAGAAAAAAACAATAAATTGTAGAAAAGCAATAACAAGGAATATGTCACTAGAACATAAAAAATAAATGATAGAATCCTAAACTGTAAACTACATATTTTTCAGTACTCTGATCTAGTACAGAACCTGGGTACCAAAATGTAATAAGGAACCTGCAAGCTACAAATTTTCAGAATTGAAATATGATAAGAAACCAACTAATAATTGATTTAACTCTTAAACATGAGAAAATCGGTTCACATCTAGTCACAAAGTACTAAAGTTATTATACTAACAAATATGGAAATAAAGTAATAAATCTAAGCACAATAATGCGTGAAATACAAATTTAGTGAAAATTTAAATAAAATCATCAAATAAAATATGAAAACCATTATAATTATATGTCAAGAAACTAAATATTTTTTAGTTTGATCATAGCAGTCGTAGGCCAAAGTTTGATTGTAGTCAATCGCAGAGGCCACAGGCTTAAGTTTAATCAGTTTGACTGCAATCAACTGCGAATTGACCGCAATTGACTATAGGAGCTGCAAGGTTGAATTTGACCAAAGGTGACTGGTTTGACTGGTTTTAATTAGTGTAATCTTGTTCTTGATTTTGACTAGGTTTGATTGGTATTTGTTTTAGTTGGACATTGGCATAGATTTCTAGACAATTTGGATTTGTAAACCTTGCTAAAGAATAATTTCTCCTAAAAGAAAAGTTGTTGGGTTTTCTCCCAAGTTTGGGTTTCCTAGGGTAAAATTAGTCTCTATTATGCATGAATATCTTCCTATGATATTTAATGTTTTTGTTGCATTTACTTTTGATATTTTTTTGTGTATAATTGCTTAATGATATTGGCGGAATGAGATAAATTGTTTAAACATCATTAGGTAGTAATTATCAAAGCATATAATTGGTTTCTACTATGCATATTGTAGAAAATTCAATATTATAAAGATCACAAATCAAGCTCTCATTTTTTGCTTAATCAGCAACAAGATTTGTTGACCAACCTATTAGCTTCTTTGTAGTCAATTGTGTTGGAATTGACAAGTCAACTTTGAAAGTTATAATGTACAATTATGCCTCTCTTTCCTCTTCCTACTCACCATCATTTAAGGGAAGAATCATCTCAGTCAATATTTGGAGGAATCCCTCTAGAATATGTAATATTTTGTTGATTTGCTGACCCATTTCATAAGAAAGTTCAAGTGCATATGGCTAATATGAGAAGTCTTTTGGTTGGATTCTAGTTGAGTTGACATACCAAACTTTCGTCAAATCCCAACCAAGCTAGATGTGCAATGCTCGACAAGGCCCGATGGACTTGTTGTGGGACTCACCAACAATGTAATGCATTTTTCAATTTCATAACCCAATCACTGAACATTTATTTTGGGGATAGAGGTTCTGTCTTTCCCAACCAATTACTAGGAAAGCACTTAAATTTCTTCATCAATGGGATTCCTTTTTTCGTAAAATAGGTCTCTCTGACCGAAGTGAATTTTTACATGGATATCCAAATAAGTAGAGATGGGAAGTAGATTTCCTTACTATAATTTTGACATTCTTTGCAGTTAGTCTTTAGGATGTGAGTGAGATGATTGACTCAATTATACTACTTCCCCAACATTACTATCTGCCCAATTTCTTCCAACATTTTTAGGTTCACATTCGACACCTGAATTCACCGGAGTAAGATAGAGGAAGGATGTAATCACTCCTACTTGAGATGTGAGTATTATACTTGCGCATAAGGCCCTTTGAGTTATTTGTTGTCATTCCTTTTGTAAATGCCCTCAACTAGGAATTCAAGCCGATTGTCCTAGGAATTTTGCCTCCTGCAGATGGCATGCCTGTACTTTTGTAAATGTTAGTTATCCTAATGGATAATGGATTTTTGAGCCATAAAAATCTATCATGAAAGTGAATTAAAATGAGCTTGGTGTTGGCCCTCAGTTTTGGTCTATTTTTGCTTAAGGAAACTTACTTAATCTTTATATTTTCCATCCATTTTCCATCACATCCATTTCATTTTGATGTATTTTATGCATATTCAGGTGTTTAATTTTAATTTTTCAATTTCTAGAAGTTTTTATGAAAAATGAGTTTCAAGTGCAAATTTGGACTGAATCAGAAATTCCCGTAATAGCTATGTGGATGACATATTTGCAGGACACTTGGGCTCGAGCTGGATGCATGAATGGAAAGCTTGGGAACTAGGACTGAGCTAACTCCACTTGGTTCGGTCAAAACAAGCTTTATTAGGCCCAGTCAAGGCTGGTCAAACATGACTAGTCACCTGAAAATCCCTAGGAAATAGGCCAGTTTTGAGATTTTATGGGATTGACCATATTTCTTGAGATGAATTGGATGAGTTTGATGACCTAGATAGGTGGATATGATTAGAAATGAGTGTTAGAGATAATATAGATCAGTTTGTTTCATAAAACCTTTATTTAAAGCCAAGACTTTGATGGCTTGAAAAGATAATTAATATGTAACTTTTGTATAGTTTTATGTTGAGACACTTTGGATTTGGAAGCTAATTTGAAGAACCTGTCTCATTTCAATTTGTTGTTCATGCTTGGTTGATTTACTGAAGTTGTTGTAGCTGAGATTTCTTCAAGTGTGCAAGGTAAGGGTGGAGGGCCCCCACACCAAGCTAAGTGCACTTCTTGGTTCAATTTTCATAGTTTTCATATTTCAAATGTCTTTAGATGTGTGATGATTTCCGAATGAATATTGGTTTAATTCTAATATACATATGAAGGGACACACAAGAATTTAAGTTAAATTCCCCTTCTATTTGATCTTGAACTAAAGCTGAATTTCATTTTTCATTTCTTATTTGAAGTTATTTCTGCATTTTTGGTTTGAAGCAATGGTGATTGTGATATAGTAGGATTGTGAAGAAGGACAATCTGGACCTCCTTAGTTAGGAGCCTCTTCTTTTACATCTTCTACGTCATAAACCATTGTTAATTAGTGCTCTTAGATTTATCTTCATGAAAGTAGTATTGTAGGGAAGGACAACCCGGTTCTCCTTAGTTAGGAGCCTCTTCCCTCATATATTACATAAATGAATTAGAAATTGTTAAAATAGGTTTATATTTGTAATATGTACTTCTTTAAATCTTCAATTTTTTTTCTTCTAAACTTGATTATATCTGATGTCCATATATTGTGGATTTTCCTCCAAGTTTTACAAACCCGGATTGATAATTAAATACTTGTGTTAATTTATGTTAATAAATTAGCCCAACACTTGGCACTTGCTTCTCTCAACCCCTGGAAGTATGCGACCACAAGGCACCCAAATAATCCTTTATTCCTGCAGAGTATAATAGTTGTGTTTCCATGTGCCATTTCTTGTTGACTAGCGTCAACTTCTTAAATGAAGCCTAATGCTTATCCCATGATTTTTCATAAATCTTTGCTTGTACGTTACTATAGAGGCATACTTCAAGCTTTGTAGCTGTAGACTTATAAGATCTTATTTATGTTCTCGGCTCCCCTAAGGTCTCCTTGTCTTGAGTTTGTGCTTGTATCCTCATCATTTTTAAGTCTTATTTAGACTCTTCACCTTTAAAACACTCTAATAAGTTAGAATGATAGAAATTAGGACTAAAAAACTCAAAGAATTCATGAAGCTTTGCAAGTTCGTGAATAACAATTGTATACTCAAGCACGAATATGGAGAAAATGATGAATTCCTTTGCTTTATAAATGAACTTGGTAAGTGTGTATCAACATTAATTTTCTTTGTTGGTTCTAACCGTGATTGTCCCATCAACTTTATTAGAGTGCCAATTTTTCTTTTTGTCTCGTGTGGAGTGTGTGGCCATGTTGTCATGCCATTTTTGGTAGTTAAATATTTCCTTGTATTGGCTAGGTCATCTATGCCATAATTCATGTCTATTTTAAGAGTATTTTTGGGTTTATGTTGTTGGTTTAGTCAAGATACTTTGTCAGCTCCAAAATAACAGTTGGTTTGAATTATTTTTTTTGGGGCTTCTTGTCAATTAAAAAGCACTATCATTTTTGTAGTGTTCATGATGTATTTGTCAATGTTATTTTCTTCTTTTATATTAATGTCTTTTTTGTTTCTCTTTTGAGTTTATTTTTTCAACTGTGGTTCACAGTCACTGAGTGGCTGCTACATCCACAAGTAATAATCTGGGCATATCCACCCAAAGGGATCTACCCGCCAGCTTATCTAGAGGAGATTTAACCCCGTGACCTCCCAATTGGCAAGGTACTTAGAAACGGGAACTCAAACAATTGAGCTATCCCTTGGGGTTTCTGTTTTGAGTTACGATGTAGTCTCATATCCAATTTTTTTTATTAAATCTTCAACTTATTCAATGACTGTCACATGTATTTGCTATAATAACAATTTTTTTGGTAATTATTTGTTGGGAAGTTTGTTATAATACCTATTTTTAATAACCAAATTATTTATTTCTAAATATTAATCTTAATTTAAATAGTAAATTGCATTTTGAATAATGTACATTAGTTGGAAGGTTATATTGCAACAAAATGGTTTTTATCCTAACCCATTCCCACTGGCGTCTCGAGGAGGTTTTCACCAGTGGACATGTTGATGTTGTTATGCATTATATTTCTTTAGGCAATATCCATTGACGGCATAGTCGAATAGATTTCATTGAAGAGTTCTTAGCTAAAATACACCTGAAGATCAGATGTATTCGTAAATGAAAGGGATTAGCCATGTGGTCTCTAGCTTTCTAGGTTTCCCTTTCATTCAACTATCATATAGTAGTATGCGATATCTTGTGTTTAAATCCTTTGTCTTAATGTTTCTAACACGCCATGCCTTCAGTTTTTGTTTATGATCTTGTTCATGATGGATCACATGCAATTGATCTTCTTCCAATTTATGTAACTGGTAGAGACACTACGTTTCAACTTTGTTGATGTATTAATTCAAGAAAATCAACACCCTAGTTGCATTTTTTGTGAAATGACGTAAAATTATAGCTTCCTGACCATATAATATATTGAACACAATATGCCCAATTAATCACTTGTAAGTAATCCACTATGCGCATAAAATTGCTATTACTTTGTCATCCCAATTGTCTCTATCAATGTCACATATTTTCATAAGTCGTTTATGAAGAGTTTTATTGAACAAATCAACTATGCCATTAGCCTGCGGTTGATATGTTTTTGTCTTTCTATATTTAATCATAAATTTTTGCAACATCATTTTGATGGTGGCATTGAAAAAGTGTGTTCTCTAATCACTAATAAGAGTTAGCAAGCATCCAAATCTCGTCACTATATTTTGATTTTTGATTAGTAGCTTGGCTACTACTTCAATATTCAACCAACTCAACTTTTGCCCACTTTGTTAAATACTCAAATGCAGTAATGATATATTTTGCACCAGTCCTCTTTTCTCTTTGAGGGAAGGGTCTTACAAAGTCGATGGCCCAAATTTTAGAGGGAAGAGTATAGTTAATTGACTGAAGGGGCATTTCATGTTACCAAAGCGTTCAATTTATTCTTTGACATATATCACATTTTTGGACTTCTATTTGACAATATTTGAATAGTGTTTGACACCATAATCTTACTTGGGGGATATTCCTTGATGTTGTGTCACTTTTCCAAGTGTCTTCCTGTCAGGCCCTTATTAGCTTAGTCAATTGCACCTTGTTGTTCTTTTCTAAGTTGTACCAAGGAAGTACCTCATCCTCTCCCAACTTTTATAATTGTCCATTGATTAAAGTAAAGTGGTTTGCTTTCATTGCTAAAAATTTCTTCTTATTTTCAAGAAAGTATTCGAGTACTTTTCTTGAATGTAAAAATTGTACATTTTTTGCAAACTCTGTAAGGTTGGATTTGACACGGAAAAGATGCATGTCAGGTAAATCTTTTTCATGTATGTCGATCTTCTCCTATGTCGAGTTGGGACAAGTGATCTGAACCAACATGCTTTTTTCTTGGTCATATTATTACCTCAAATTCAAAGTCTTGAAATATTAAGAACCACTTACAAACCCTCCCCTAATGTACTATCAAGTTATTTTAAGGCTAGATGGTCAGTGAAGAATGTGAATAGATTGGCCAAGAAGTAGTAGCAAAATTTCTGCAAGGCAAAGACCATGGCTAGTGCTTCTCATTTTGTTGTTGAAAATTTTATTTTTTCTTTAGTCAAATTCAGATTGGCATATGCATTGGGTGGTCAATTGTGTCATTGTCGGTTTGTGCTAGTGTTTCTCTAACTGCTACATTAGATGCATCAACATGTACTTGAAACTTTTTAGACCAGTTGAGGAAATTATAGTATTGGTACCTCTAAAAACTTCCTATTTAATAGTTCAAATGTTTCATTACATTATTTGCTCCATGTATGTTGGACATATTTTCTTAGTAATTTTTCAAGTGATGTCAAGGTAATTCCTGATGAATTTCCTATAATACCCTTATGTCCTAGAAATATTTTGATTTTTTTTTTTTTTATTAACAGGGGGCTTCAAGTAGAGGATCACTTTAATATTTTCCATGTTGACTTTGTTTCCTTCTTTATTACAACATGTCCTAACAAAATCCAATAGGTGTGGCAAAGGGACTTCTTAATATTAAGAGATACATGAATCTGTCTACACCTCTCTAGCATGCGTTTGATCCATGTAGGGTTAAAAGTATGTAACTATTTTCATACAATTTTAATATCGACCAGGGTTTTGTAGATTTAGATATGGAAGCACACGAAATGTAGGGTTAGAGCCTATTATAGGCTACGCTAACAACTAGTACTAGAAAAAACTAATCACTAAGGATTTTAACTTTTCAATGGACTATGGGACTCTAATGCTTATCGGGTTTTGAACCACAATCTTTCATTACTGACAAAGAATGTTCATGTGGTTTTACTTTAATAGGTCTTGAGACTTCAATAGTTTTAATCCTTTAGTGATGCATACAAAAAAATTCATTAACCATGATGCAGAAAAGTAAAATGCCAACAACTACTAGGAAAATTATGCAAGACAAGTAAAGAAAAAAAAATAATAAATTGCAGAAAAGCAATAACAAGGAATATATCACTAGAACATCAAAAATAAATGATAGAATCCAAAACTGTAAACTACATATTTTTCAATACTCTGAGCTAGTGCAGAACCTAGGTACCAAAATGTAAAAAGGAACCTGCAAGCTACAAATTTTCAGAATTGAAATATGATAAGAAACCAACTAAGAATTGATTTAAATATAAAACATGAGAAAATCGGTTCACATCTAGTCACAAAGTACTAAAGTTATTATACTAAAAAATCTGGAAACAAAGTAATAAATCTAAGCACAATAATTTGTGAAATATGAATTTAGTGAAAATTTAAATAAAATCATCAAATAAAATCTAAAAGCCATTATAGAAAGCCATTAAATCTACGCTAATAACTAGTACTAGAAAGAACTAATCAATAAGGGTTGTAACTTGTCATTGGACTATGGGACTCTAATGCTTATCAGGTTCCGAACGACAATCTTTCATTACTCGCAGACAATGTTCATGTGGTTTTACTTTAATAGGTCTTGAGACTTCAACAATTTTAATCCTTTAGTGATGCGTACAAAAAAACTCATTAACCATGATGCTGAAAAGTACATGCCAACAACTACAAGGAAAATCATGCAAGACAAGTAAAGAAAAAAAAAAAAATGCAGAAAAGCAATAACAAGGAATTTATCACTAGAACATAAAAAATAAATGATAGAATCCTAAACTATAAACTACATATTTTCAGTACTTCGATCTAGTACAGAACCTGGGTATCAAAATTTAATAAGGAACCTGCAAGCTACAAATTTTCAGAATTGAAATATGATAAGGAACCAACTAAGAATTGATTTAAATCTTAAACACGAGAAAATTGGTTCACATCTAGTCACAAAGTACTAAAATTATTATACTAAGAAATCTGGAAATAAAGTAATAAATCTAAGCACAATAATTTGTGAAATACAAATTTAGTGAAAGTTTAAATAAAATCATCAAATAAAATATGAAAGCCATTATAACTATATGTTAGGAAACTAAATATTTTCTGAATAACACTTTATTCTACGAATAAAACCAAGACATTACCTAAGTCGAGGGGCCCTTCCCAACATGGAAATGTGCCTAGAAACTAATTCATATCAACATGATTCTCAGGACTTTAATAATTATTTCTCCATTAAAAAAAATCTCAACTTTTGCTTATAAATGGAAGTTCAAATTTATTACAAAAATCAACTAAAAAATAATGATGAAATTCCTCTTCAGCGTCTCCTCTCCTTGCTGCACAAATTTGTTTCTTTATTAACATCATAGAGTGGAGGAAGCAACGGTCAAATGTATAACATCGACTTCCATAGAAATCTAACTCCCATACTATAAGTGAAATGAAAGATACTCTTTTAAACCATTTTGATATATGATTTAGAATCATATTAAATATTTCGTGGAGAGGGAAGAGATGCTAAGTGTAGGTGCAAAATTAGGTGTAGAAATTGGTACTGAACTAGTACATTGATAGATTTTTTTTTTTTTCATATTCGAACATGCTTCTTGGCCACATAAACACATTAGTAAACTGTCATTCATAAAACCATGTTAAAAACACATTTAATCATTAAAAGCATAATAAATCCATCATAATTAATCGCAAGGTAAAAGAGGTACATTTATCGGAAATTGGTGGTACAATTGCTATGGAAAGTGTCATAAAAGCAGTAATTTTTATGAAAGGAGACTTTATATGATGAATAATATGACATATTCAGATCCCAACATTTCCCCATGCCTAATATTTTTCATGCCCTCATGCACACAAAATCCTTGCTTGTTACATACTGCTATGACATTGTTTCTTGGTGCAGGTGGTTAAGATGAATTGTCATACCATCATAGACTTGATATATTTTAAAACAGAGTAATACAAATCAAGCACAAGCAAAATATGGACTAAGAAGAGATGGCAGATGATATATGGTGATGAGAAATATAATGGTTGTATAAATATGGACTTGGAAACTTTAAAATACCATTATTCACTTTGCGGTTATTTTCTTAGATAAGCAACAATGACTTCATCCTCTATTGAGAGCATTCAAATGATAATTTTGTGAATGATTTATGATGTATAAGGAGAAGACACTATAGATGTTGCTTTGTATTTATGTACCACAATACTTTGTTTTTCATTCTTATGGTCTTACCTTTTTTTTCCCTCAAAAAAATCTGAGCAGATCAACCCTGAAGGGAATCTTTTAAAGCATGTCGGCAAAAATAGCAGGGCCTAAACCCAAGGGCTTCAAGGAGAATTGACCCTGTGACCTCTTGATCAGTGAGGTACTTAGCAACGGGGACTTGACCAGTTGAGCTAACCCTTGGGGCCTTATGGTCTTACCATAATATGCATTGATGGATTTAGAAATGGGGGTTTTAATGGTGGTTTAAGGAAAGTAAAGGTTTATGGAATATGAAGTGGTTAATCATCAAGCTTCCTTAAAATTTAATGAGTTAAAGAGTTTTTAAACATGTTTTACCTCAAGTATATCATTTGAATTTTGATCTGTACTGTAGGCTTCAATGGAAGTTGTATGGAGTTGAAGATGAGGCAGAGTAAGGTTGAGAGTCTGGAAGAGTTTGGGTTGATGAATGCTTATCTCATCTATTGAAGGTAGATGAAGAGAATGAATTGAAGATGCTGAAAAGAATCTAAAGGTCCCAAAAACCACTCACCCATGCATGAGGCTTTGCATGTCCTCATGCAAACAAGGTGAGGTACTGAAGAAGTGAGGAGGGATGTTGAGATGGATCTAGTACAAAAAGAGGCTTGAAAAATAAAATAATGGAACTAATGAGATGAATACTAATAAAAAATAAGTCATCCTCGATTTATTAAAATGATGCAAAACTAACGCAAAGCATAAAAGACATTCCAAATCACTTATTACATATAATTTCATCAATCCTTAGCAATTTTACGCTCAAGAAAAATAAACCTTTAATAAATTTAAGGGGATCTCCTTCTTTTTAGAAAGAAAAGTAGGAGGCTTATTATGATCACAATAAATGATGAACCAATTAAAAATTAGTTATTACTAACGAAATCCCAAAGTCTTATAGTTATCCAAGTATTACAGATAAGCTTTGCAGTTGAGTTTTATTAATCCTTCGCGATCAAAGGTCCCACTTCTAAGATAATTAAATCTTAGATATAGTATGAAAAACCAATGAAAGAGGTCTCAAGGTTACCTTAAGGCCATTCTTTAGCAGTAAATTTATGGAGTTTGTTTTTCCCTTGACTTCAATTCACACATGCTTCCTTTTGATTGTAACACTGTAGAGTAACCATCATATGTGTAGACAAAAGCCCTGGTTTGGTTGACACTTCTTTTGGTAGAATTCCCATTTCCTGTGAGCATCCATAGCCTCGATAGGTTTTCCTAGTAGTATCACAAGTCAGTACCTGCTACCAGCAGGTGTTTATAGCCTTGACGGGTTAAGCTCTTAAAACTTATTTTATAGTGAACGCTCTAGTCCCATGTTTCCTACCATTTTACGTTTATATTATGGACATTTCTCTTGCAATTGGTAGATGGGGGAGAAGTTTCAGCAAACCCCTTAAAGGCATAGGATGATACCTTTCAGAGTGACTTTGATTACCTACATAATGTCCAGGACACATAAGGTACTTATAGGTACTCAAAGGACATAGCATGAATGAGCCATTTTTAATGTGAGATGGATGAGGCTAACCAAATAATAACCAAAAGACACCTAAAGTCCTACTAATCATAGTTTTCATATATGCTTTCGTTTTTTTTAAGTAGTGTTCCACCATGAGTAGAGACTTTAGTAACTCTTCTACAAGTCTTATTAAAGATGCTCATATATCATGCTTTGGTTTTATGGTTATATTATTCAAGTTTTTTTCATTGGTATCATTGTATGGACCTCTTAACTTTGTTTTAATCCCCTTAGTATGCTTTGGTAACTATATTTTGAGCAGTGGTTTCGTATTGATAATAAAAAAGTTATATGTATAAGAAAAATGAAATTTCAAAACATAAAAGGTATATCAACTATGAATAGTTTGGAATTATCATTCAATTCAACTTTTATGAAAATGATCTCTTATTCAATAACCTTTGTGAAATAATGGTCTTAGAACAAATAAGTAATGATAACGCATGAATGCATTATTTTTAACAACTTAAGGAAAAAATAAACATATCATCAAATACTCCCCTAAGTGTTCCATCCTATTGACGAAGATGTCTTTTCCGCTTTTGAAAATATTCTTCCATTATTTAAGCGTCTGGAACGAACAAGATCCTTGAATCTGGCTTTATCTTGCAAAATATCTTCGGTCATGGAGATGAAAAATGTCTAAATCTTGTGAATTGAGCATACATTGAATGGGTGCAACTACCATCCTGAATATTTGGTCTTATTCATGACAAGTTCCAAAATTATGAAAATTGAAATTATGGTTATTGGTACTGAACTGAGTACCAAAATTCCTGAAATTGAAATTCTAGGTACTAGTATTGAACTGAGTACCGAAATTCTGGAAATTGAAATTATGGGTACTGGTTGGTTGAACTATGGTACCATAAAGTTGGTATGTAGTACTATACAATGTTGCAATGCAATCATTTCCATTGATTTTAAACATCCAAACTAAAAATATCCTCAAATTAAGAGATTACCATTGTATAAAATTCCAAACATAATGTTCATAGCTTAATTTATTGAGAAGAAAAATGAGAAACAAGTCTAACTATCATAAAGAAATAATAAATGGGAAAGAATAGTAGTAGTTGAACCATGCTGCTGTTTGAAATAATATTGAGTGACAATATTGATTAAAACAATGTGCAACCGAAAGAAACCTCAACAAAAATATGATATAGGAACATAGATCTCCCATTCTCAACTAGTTGTTTTTTAATTGTTAACATTCCCACTTATACAAAAAATGAGAAAGATGTTGCACTGTATTTTAGAGATAAACTAACTATTATATGCAACATTTATTTATTTATTATTTACTATCCTACTCTACTTCCTCTTCTCAAGTTTAAGATTATTTTCAATGTAGCCATGTGCTAATAGGTATAAAAATGCATTCATACTCAAGTTTATAATATAGTCTTTAATGCAAACTAAGTATGAAGAACCAATTTTTTTGATGATAATGCTAAGAAGTAATGAAGAATGAACGAGCGGTATGGTCTTATAGTTGCTTGAAACCAACTTTCAACAAAATCAAAATGCTCTTGGTTTACCTCTATATTTGTCTCATTTAACGTATCCTCCTTTACCGTGCCATGCAGATATTTTGTTATTAGATGATTATCCTCTTGTGTGCTTAGATGATAGTAGACAGGCATGTAAAAAATGCTTCAATCTTAGGTTCTAATGGTTGTTCTCCATTGGATGTGGTCCATGATTCTTCAGTTTCTTCGACAAGTTTTCAAAGGTGATTAAAGGAGGCTTCTAGATCTTCTTGTGGATGTGGTTCATGAAGTTGTTATTTTTCTATCACTTATGGGGAGGCAGATACGTTCTTGTTTCTTGTCAATATTTTTTCTTCCTGAGAATAAAAAATGCCAGTTGTTTTTAAGATTTGAGAGAGTTCTTTCAAACTCTTGATCATCCTTGAATACTACTTTGTTAGTTGCTAATCCCTGTCTTGCACGTGGATTAGTGTATGGAGTTCTTACAGTACCAAAAACTTTAAAATCCTAAATAAATAAAAAGGAAACACACTTAAAACAAATAAAAGAAAACCAATAATGTGCTTGAAGCGCCACCATGCTACAAAGACCCTACTGTCACCAAGTTACTTGTTCACACAAGTTAGTCTTCTCTTCTTTTCATGAATTAATCTAAAGGAAAACACACTTGCAAAGAAAAACAAGGAAACAACGAGGCTTTGGAGCAACCCCACCAAAGTGGATGTGCAAGTTCCTACCTATCGTCTTATTGTTTTATCGTTTCCTCCAAATTGTTCCTGTAACTAAGATCACACAGAAAACTTGTGAAACAATTATGCTCTAGCTGCTTTAGCATCTCCCCAGAAACGGAACAAAAAATTTAAATATTTCCCTACCATTTTAATATCGACCAGGGGTTCGTAGACATAGAGATACAAGCACAAGGAATGCAGGATTAGAGCCTATTCTAGGCTACACTAACAACTAGCACTAGAAAGAACTAATCACCAAGGATTATAATTTGTCATTGGACTATGAGACTCTAATGCTTATCGGGTTCTAGACCACAATATTTCATTTCTGAAAGAAAATGTTCATGTGATTTTACTTTATTAGGTCTTGAAACTTCAATGGTTCTAATCCTATAGTGTTGTGTACAAAAAAACTTATTAACAATGTTGCAAAAAAGTGAATTGCAGAAAAGTAAATCTCGACAACTACAGGTAAAAACATGCAAGGAAAGTAAAGAAAACAAAACAATAAATTGCATAAAATCAATAACAAGGAATATATCACTAGAACATAAAAAATAAATGACAAAATCCTAAACAACAAACTACATATTTTTCAATACTTTGATCTAGTACTGAATTGGGTACCAAAATGTAATAAGAAACCTACAAGATACAATTTTTCTATACTAAACTGCAAGCTATAGATTTTCAATACCAAAATATGATAAGCAACCAACTAAGAATTGATTTAACTCTTAAACTTGAGAAAACTGGTTCACATCTATTCACAAAGTACTAAAGCTATTATACTAACTGATCTAGAAACAAAGTAATAAATCTAAGCACAATAATGTGTGAAATACAAATTTAGTGAAAAATGAAATAAAATCTGAAAGCCAATATAACTATATGACATGAAACTAAATATTTTCTGACTAACACTTTATTCTATGAATATAACCAAGATGTTACTTGAGTCGAGGCTCCCTTCCCAACTTGGAAACATGCCTAAAACCTAATTCATATCAACGTGATTCTCAGAACTTTAATAATTATATCTCCATTACAAAAATCTCAACTTATACTTACAGACGAAAGTTCAATTTTATTACAAAAATCAACTCAAAAATAATGATGAAATTCCTCTTTGGTGTCCCCTCTCCCTGCTGCATAGATTTGTTTCTTTTATAATATCATAGAGTGGATAACATCGACTTCCATAGAAATCTAACTCCCATACTATAAGTAAAATGAAAGGTAACCTTTTAAAACATTTTGTTATGATTTAGATTCATATTAAATCTTTCATTGGAGAGGGAAGCGATGACCACTTGGAGCTCGTTTGACTCTTTTTTTTTTCTTTTTTCTTTTTTTAACTTGGATGTAACTTGAAATCTAGACATAACTTCCTGTAGCTGCCGAGTCCATGTGTGGAATTAGGTGCATAAACTAATATCGAACTGTCAAATTGGTACTGAATTGGTACAAAGATATAAATTTTTCATATTCAAACATGCTTCTTGGCCATATAAACACATTAGTTAACCATCATTGATAAAACCATGTTAAAAACACATTTAATTATTAAAAAGATAAAAAAATCCATCATAATCAACCACAAGTTAAAAGAGGTACATTTAGCGAAAATTGGTGGTATAATTGCTATGGAGAGTGTCATAAATGCAGGAATATGGCTTATGAATGGAGACTTTATATAATGAATAATATGACATATCGAGAGTCGAACAAGCCACTACACATGATCTATCAGGAAACTATAAACAATCCAGTCGCTAAAATAGACAACCATTGTCTTACAAATATACTCCTGAAATTCTTTTACTTCAATTCTAAAGAAGACTGTCAAAGCGTTTTTCAAATGAAATGGCATAACTCTATATGCAAAAAAAACAAATTTTGAGACAATTTGTGTTTTTATTTTATCCTCTTTACTTATTGGTACATGATTATATCTCAAGAAACCATCTGTGAATGAATAACGTTCATGTCCGACACCTTTGTTTATAATTTCATTAGTGAATAGTGTTGGGAATGGATTTATTACTGTTAATTTATTAAAACAATGAAAGTTGATGCTAATTGTTAACTTATTCAGGTCATTCTTTTTTGGTTGCATGACCATTGGACTCACCCATTCTAACTTTCTATAGGTTAAATGATGCCAACAACTAGCATCCCTTTAATTTTCTTTTGTACAATTAGTTTGTACTTGTGAACCAATTTATAAGGTTGCGTCTCAATAGGCATGACTCATTGAATGAGGATGCTTTTCATCTCCCCCATTTCCTTGACAAGTCTCTTCAAGTCTTTATAGTATCTCATGGATACATCTCGATACTCGAGAAGTTTGATGAATTCGATGGTCTGTTTTTTCGATCAGTAATCACCTAGTTAGGCCATTTTTGGTTGATCATCATTAATGATGTTGAGTTCTTATATTTCTAATTCGACATTCATCCATTCAAGGGCCTTCGACTCATCAAGTTTCCAATATCCTACCTTCACTTCTTGTTTTGAAAGTGGTAAGTATGGCTTATCAAGTTTCTTTTTTGTTTTTGTTTTTTTTTTAAAATGTCCAAAGTACTCTTATAATTTGTTTATGTTTCTGTAGGTTATCCTTTTTCCATTGAAAAAATTGCACTGAAATACTGATCTTTTCCATGTGAATTCGAGAAGCTAGTCTTTCAACTCGTTGTTGGCATGATATGTGGTTTCATCTTGAAAGTTAGTGAGGATTCAACTTTCATTTTTCCTTTTTTTCATTGTTTCTGTAAGAGTTTCTTTCTCAATAATGTCTTTGATTTGTTGCACTGCTTCACTTAATTATTTCTTGCTGGTGTAAAACTTAAGTCTTTTATGAAATTACTCTTCAATTCATTCTAGCGGATTGTTTCTCCTTGAGTTTCTTCAACTTTATACCATTTTTTAGGCATATTTCCAAGAGTACCGAGGAACATATGTGGCCAAAGTCTCTCATCTTTGTACCCAATTATTTTTCCATTCTATTTTACCGTGTTGAATATGGACTACAGGGCCACATCTTTGCATACATTTTGGAATGGTGGTTACTGTAGATAATTTTTTTCCTAAAAAAAGTTCAACAAAGTATGTAGTGGCAATTGTCCAAGTCTAAATTCAGGGGGCATGGGTGTCCCACCAACTTGCTGCTTTTCCAGTAAAAGTTTGAATAATAATTTTCATTCTTCCTTGTTCACTTACCAATTTAAAGACTTCATCAATGTGGTTTCAAGGAGAATTATGTTCTTTAAATCTTAAGGGGATACTGAATTCCTTCTTTAAATCTGTTGGAAGTAATGTCAAAGGTTGTCTTAATTTTATTTCATATACAAAAGTATTAATTTTATTGGAAAGCGTGTTTAGATCTTCTTGATTGGTACTACTTCAACCGACCAACATTCCTTAGCCTTGGATTCATAGTTTTCGATCTGCCATTCGTAGAGCCCAATATTTGAATTTTGTCTAATGGAAATAGGTGATCATAGAAGAATTTATCCTACTATGTTAGGTTCCACGTTGTCTTTGTCCTCCTACATGACTTGATATAGTCATTTTGCTTCCGCATCATCATCCCATACTTAATCCACAATTTTCCTTCCTGGGACTCAAGCATGATTACGCTCTTTCTGTGGTTTCCCTTAAATTTCATTCATGATCTCTCATGAGGAATAATGTCTTGCATATTCCAACCCCATGGAAATTCAAACGCAGTTGGATAAGTTGGTATAATGATGACTTCGAAGTTGAAAAACATTGAGATACACATTATTAAAGTTTGAACATGTTGTAACGTACCAATGGGCTTTGAGAATCTTTGATTTCTATCTTTAAGTAGTTTTTCATTCTCTAAAGGGTTGGTCTTCCTAATTTTATGTCCCTTACTAATTTTATCCAGGTATATTTGGGAAGAATATTGACTTGCGATCCAAATTTGAAAACAACTTGAGCTATCATATGTCCATTTATTTTGAGTTTGACTTGAGGATCATAATCCTTAAAGTGTTTTACTTGGGACAACTATTGTATATTTTTGTATGACATTTGATCTTTTCTATATTCTTGAAGTATATGAAGGAGCTCAATTAGTCGAACAACTGACTGTTCTTCTTTTAACAGTTCTATAAATTCATTTGTAATATTATCCTTAGTTGAAATTGTATTTTTAGATTCATTTTTAAATAATTCGAGTGCCTCTCGCATAAGATCACCATGGTATTGTAAATTTGGGTATAGGGTAATGATTTTTGATGGTCGGATTATCCCTTATGTTCTAGGTTTCTTTTCTTGTCTTGATCCAAATATTTTTATGATGTGTAACTTAGCTTTTAGAGTTTGATACTTATTGTTTGGGAAAAGAGTGGATCAAATTAACAACTTGTTTATTCATTAAGTTTTGGAGAAATATGGAACAATCCTCCAATGAGTGATCACCTAAGCCACACATATTATAAAAAAATAGGTTAACCTTATCTTTTAGTGGATATTCAGGTCTGTTATGCCTCTCCTGCCAACATGTGAAACAATATATTCGTCCTTGAACATGTCCATTGACTCGTTCTAGATTTTCCATTAAATCCACCACAATTATTTTGACCTCCTTGATATCCTCCACAACCTTAACAATTGTTTCCTCTTTCTTGATATGCATTTCCTCTTCCTACTTGAGTTGCTAGGTTTCTCGATTGGTTAGATACTTGTGTATGATAAATGATGTGATAATTAGACCAACCATTTAATTAACGTTCCTAAGTAGAATGGGTGGCTTCCTTGCATATAACATGCCACTTCGGCTTTACATATTTTAGATTATCTTGGCAATATCTTCTTGTGTGGTTTGACACTACTTGGTATATTTCACAATATTCTTAACATCTTGAACCTTAAACAAAGAGAGAAAGTTAGTCTCAATATAATTCTTATTTATGACTTGATTCTCTATGATATTCATGAATCAGGTGAGTTCTCTTTATCTCAGGGCTCCTGCAAATTGAACCATTTGTTTATCCTCATCTTTAATGTCATTGGCATCCTAGTGTTTTGCAAATAAGAAAATACATTTTTGGGTCTTCATCACCCTCATAGAGATAGATTTGATTCAATCCCATGTCTTCTTCTAATATAGGATCTTGTACTAATATCTTTTTAAATGGAGGTTGTATGACTGGGGTATTATGTTGCTTAATCGATTTATGTATTGAATCAATTGACCCGATTACTGTATCAATTTCTACATTGCCACTCGATTTTTGTATTTATTTGACTAGAGGATAGTAATATTCATATTTAACTTTGACACGTGTAGAGGCCGATCAAATATTTTCGGTTTGGCATGCTTTATCTAAGTATTCGATGAACTGATTTATTTCGAGATGCAATAGTTCACTATCTTGACTTGTTTCTTCTTATTCTATAGTTAATAATTTTAGTGGGGGGAGGGTTGTATGCTCATATCCAATCTACGTAACTGATGGTATTTCTATTAAGAGACAATCCCTTATCTTTCCTTGATTATCTCATCTATACTAAACTAAGGAAGGTTTTGAATTGATATGGAGCCTTTGATTGAGGAAGTCTATTACACAAGGACTTGTTATATATGCTATAAGAGATTGTGGTATTGCAGGTCCAGATTCATCAACTTCCATATTGTCTACTTGTCTTCTTATACTAATTCTTAATTGTAGAAGTTCACTTATCTTCATAGGCATCTGGTTTATGCCACTCTAATATGGGTGCTCAATGCTATCCTTAGATGAGTCCCATGCATTCATGATATGGTTCTCTAAAGTTTTTTTTTATTTGACTGTGGCAAGATTCTTTCCTCACATATCTCTTGTTTTTTATTCTATTGTTTGTCCCTTTCAATTTTTTGAATGTTGGTTCGTTGTTTATATTGTTGCATACACCGTTGAGTTTTTCTTTGGGATTCTCCATCAAGTGTATACTCCCATATTCTTTTGAAAAACCATCTTCCTCTCTTGTCGGATCCTCAACTATGGTCAACTTGTTTACTTTATAGATGTATCTCATGAAAATATACCCCCCTAATTTTCAGCCCCAACTTACTCTTGGTTAGCGACTAAAATTGCAAGGAACATCTTCATTTTCTCAAAAAATAATCCCATGCTTCTTTGGTGTCCTTGGAGCAAACGTTTAGAAAATTTTCCCAGTTATCTTAGTGCTTGTTACGGTCAGAATTTGGTGAAATGTTTAAAGGGTCTCTTTATTCAACGATATTCCCAACTCCTTTGTCGAGGATAAATTTATGTGGCAAGGTAGGTATGGTGCAAAAAAATTCTTTTGTTAAAAATTGTCATAAAATCTCTCCTTAATCTTGTTAGTAGAGGTGTGTTTTTCAACCACTTGCTTCTCGCAAAAATTGTCAAGTATCTTTTCAACTCACTCATGCATGATTTTTCTCCTCATTTTTCAATTTTAACATTAACCGCCCATCATTGTTGGGTTGGCGCACTAGATTTTTGGTCGATCTAATTCTTTAATTATGAGGGAATCAACTCAATAATTTTCTCATGGGCTTCTATAAAGAAACACAAACCTAACTTTTGTCAATGATAGTAGGTATGGTTCGAGCATAATTATTTAGGTAGTTGTTGATTTTTTTTCTCCCGCTAATCTTATATCTCTTCCAAATTCAACATTTATATATGCATATTAGTTGGACTCGGGTTGAGGAATTGTTGGCCACAAAACCAATATTGTAATCTAGTGAATCACATGCATTAGTTACCAACAATTTTGCACACCAAGCAATCTTATGTAATGATATGCGTCACATATAAAGAGAAATATAGATAACATAAGTAGTGGAGATTCAACAAAAGCACCCTTATATTATATATAGTCATAGCAACCAAATAACTCTCATAATGTAGAGTAAATGCATATTTATGTTGGCTTTAAACAATTATAACAATTACATTGTCTAACAAACTCGATTGTTCTACTCAACAGGGAATTGTCCAACTTACATTGTATATCATGACTTAGTTAGATATATTGACTCAATGGGACTAGTTGATTAAGTCAAGTAGCCCCTCCAACATGCTCTTTCAAATTTCTAGAAAATGACCTTTCCATTTGCTACTTTTATCCCTCTTTGCAAAGAAACAAAGTTGATTGTATGGAAGATATAAAAGAAGTATTAAAGAAAGACATAAACCTTCATATAGAAATAAGAATTGAAACCATTTCCATTTTAAGTTTTATATGAAAATCACAAATACTAAAGAGGTTTGGAGTTCTTAAGCATTCAATGGTGGTACAAAAAGTGTGTTAGGAATTATCATATAGATCCAGTTGTTCAAGTTAGTTCATTAGACCTCAGTGTAAGCTTCAAAGACATTTAAGACATGAAAATATATCCATCACATGAAGCAAAAATATATTAAATATGAGGAATTTTTTTATGCATATCTTCAAACTTTTCTAGACATAGTTTAAATATTTTGCAAGCACTAGCCCCGAGGGTTAGCTCAATTGGTCAAGGTCTCATTGCTAAAGCACCTTACCATTGGGAGGTCACAAGGTAAATTCTCCTTGAAACCCTCGGGGTTAGGCTCTAATTAGTTTGGCCAGTGGGGAGGTCACAAGGTAAATTCTCCTTGAAACCCTCGGGGTTAGGCTCTAATTAGTTTGGCCAGTGGGATGTGATCGCTTCAAGTGGATCTGCTTGGATTTTCCTCGAAAGAAATAAATAAAAAAAATCGCAAGCACTAATCACTTAAATGCAAGAAGATAGAGAATAAATTGGATAGTGTATAAATTTTTAGAGACATAATATAATAACATTAATAAAAATATAAGTGTTGAATTACAAATTTCATTTACTCAATGTGAATATAAAAGAAACTTCCTATTGAGACTACACAATTATGCAAATTAAGAGATACTTCATCAAAACATATCTTAATTTGCATAATTTTAATGGTGTTTTAAATTGTTGTTAATTCATTCTACTTTTATACCCACAAATATGTAAACATTATCATTATTATTGATGATAAACTTTAGCAATGGAATTTGAATATGAAACACTAGGACAATCAAGCACATTGTTACACAAGGAATTTTCCCTGGTATTAAGAAACTTGAGCATTAAAATGTTGTGTTATTTCTCTCAGGATATTAGAATATTTTGAGAAACTCCCACAAATAAATAAATGAGTTAATTATATGTGTTACAAAGTATTTTGGGCCACCAAAACTATTATGATTTCACCCTCCTATTACATTGTTGAACACACAATGACAATGGAAAATTATCTTTCAATGTTTTCAAAGAATTCCCTTCATTTTTTTTCCTGGATTATGTATATTTACATTTTGTCTCTTAACTCTTTTATAGAGAAAGTGGAACCTTAATTTTATATGATCAAAGGTATGAACATTGACAAAGTCAACTTTAATCATTCAATAAGGTTTTGTTGTTGTAGAAACACAACCCCCCCATTATTCACTTAATTCTCATTATGGGTACCCTTTGATTGAATCTTGGTCATATTGCTTTCTAATTTTCTAAATTTGGATGGCTTCATTGAGTTTGATATGTTTTTTTCTTCCTATCAAAACTCGTTTGATCTCATTTGGTTATTTGATTTGTAAATGGAACCTAATTGAAGGTTGGATATTTTTCATTGCCTTGGCCTTATAAAACCTATAGAATGTATATTATTTTTATTATTTATTTGTAAATATTATTTCTATTTTAAATTTTAATTAATAATTAATCAAATAGCCCCAGAGACCAAGATCTTCATTAATAGTGGTTAAATTATTTTATTTTCCACATAGTGGCTTTGGCTTATATTATAAAGCGGATGTGGTCTTTTGATAAAGTGGTTGTAACATATCGGAACCTCAGAACTTATTGATATCAGAAGATTCCTTTCAAAATCCCTGATATCATAAGTCCTGGTCCCATTTAACATTAGCTATAGTTTATTGGAGGGAGGACCCACTTCCATATCATTACTCCCACATATCAGAGGTAATACATATCCGAAATTTTCTTTTTGAGACACATTTTATAAACTTTGATACACCACTTCCTCTGATCTTCGATATCCCAATGTGCCACCGCTCCAATATTCATATCCCTCCAATTGTTGATATTACGATATGCCAATATCACCGATATTCTGATAGTGATATAACCTCCCCCTTCGATCTCTGACCTCCTATAATCCACTCTCCTCTGATATCCAGACCCAATACACTATTTAATAGGAGTTCAATAAGATATCGTGTCCGCTCCATATCACAGCCTCCCAACATCGTCATTTTCATTTGTGCCCATGGTTAAAAGCTCCGATATCCATTTCTCTAATACCACATATCTCTTGCCACTTGTCACTTCTAGGGGCCATCATCATATTAATTAAAAAGGCCGCTTGATTTTTCTATTGGTTTTGGGCATAATTAGAGTGTGTTTACAAAGTTTGTTTTACGCCATGGCTAATTATGTTTTCTGTTATAACAGGGATTTCCGATTAAGGTCAGTATTGAAACAAATCCAGTCTATCACCAATGAAATTTCTCTAGATGGTAAAGGGATATTGTAATAAAAGAAAGTTGTTGAATTGGTTGTTCCTCGCATGTAATTTCACTTATCAGTTTGAAACAAGCAGGAGACAAGCGAGATCATCTTTATATGCGCAAACCAAACTGTGCAATTTGTTCCATTGTCGCCATCTACATTTGGCCAGAATTCCAACTGAAGGAATCATTTTGTTTCAGTTGTTGAGAAATAGAGGGGAACTATTAATATTTTCACTATGTATAAGTAGCCATCTCTGATTATGAGAAGATGATTCAAATCCGAGAGAAAAGAGGCAGAGTAATACTAGAGATTACAACCTGTTTGTATAGGAGCTAAGACTCATTTGCACTATTTTAGTGAGATCAGATCCATCTGTGCAAATAGGGAATCGATTTAGAGACAGCAAAGGACCAGCTTTATTCTCTGATGTTTTATGTAATTGATTCATTTTTATAATAAGACTTATTTCTGTGATCAAATGTAAAACACTATTTCTTGCTCTATTATTGAAAATAAATTCTTTAGATTTCAAATTCATTTCTGGAGTATGAGTATGTATGTGGCTTTTCATCACTATTGTTCACTGTTCACTGAAATGCTCATTTAGAATTTGGTAAAGTTCTCTTGCAGGGTTAATCAGAAATGAGTTTCGATACTGGAACTTGCATAAAGACAAACCTTTATCTCCTTGAGTTGCGAGCTATCTAACAATTTAATCTTATAGATGTCTTGCTTTCCACATGTCATGTATTTGAATTATTTAAGTATATTGTGACATGAATCTTTTTGTTCTTATACATATGTTTTATTAGGAATTGGAGATGTTTGCAGTTGGATGTATGTTAACTATTTAATAGGAATTTATTTGTATATATTTTCTCAAACAAGGATTAGATCTTGGAACTATTTCAGTGATCTATTTTCTTTATCTTATTCCAATTTTAACATGATTTTGTTTCTTTTCTTGTCCTTTTAGGTTGCTCTTGATTGAGAAAATGACTAATCCTTCCTTCAATCAAGATAGGTCTAGTATTAGATGCATTTTAGATTATACTTTGCATGTAGTTCTACTTTATGCATCTTAGAAGTCCCCTCATATAGGGGCAGTCTTTAGAGTAATTTGGTTGGGCCATAAAGTCAGCTTAAGGATCACTTTCTTGCCTCATTAGCAAGAAGAGTCGATCTAATGTCTCCTCTATTGGTAGGTAAAAGTCATACTTTAAGCTAGTAGAGACAAAGGGAGGGTGATTGGACCCAATTGAACCAATTTGAACCACCATTTCAACGGAAAAGGAACTATTTTAAGTTCCCCACTCGGTGGTCTCTCTTAAAATTGTTGAAAGGTCATTTTTGTTGATCAACAAGTTTTCATTTTCACTTAGCGTTATGTTGATCATGTTATACACATGGCTTCCTTATAGACTATAGTGGTTATGTTAAACATAATATGTTACACAACTACATGAGTTGTAAAATGCACATGATAATGAGACCACTCACAAACACACAAAAAAACCATAAGTTTCTCATATGAATTTTGATTTTAGATTTATTTAACTACTTGGAAAGCTCCCCATATGCACTACCCCTTGGAGCAATACATTACCATAATTAATGACGTAATTGGACATGCAACTTTGATTTGTCTTGCTTGTTATAATCTTAGTCTTCCAACCAATGGGTTTGGTCATTTTCCAAACCATGCGCATAAATAACCAACTTCTAGGATTCTTTCCCTTTGAACAAACACAAACAATGCTTTTTTCACCCATTCCTATAATTAGCCAATTTTGTTGTCTTATCCCATTGAGACTAGACTTTAGCATTTGATATTTTTGGCTCAAAAAGGGATCACCACATTAGGCGAACTTGAATATATTTGATGGTTTGAAATTAAATGAAAATTTTGAAACTAATTATTCACCAATAATCCTCCTCATAATAACTCTACTCAAATATTAAGACATGGTTTTGTTTCTTACTAGCTTCTCATTTTGAATTCCTTTTAGTTACTTTTAGATTGGATTTCGAGATTTAAAATTGATGTGTCTAAATGTTGATTGGCTTTATATTTAATGATCACAATGTGTGTTTTTTTGTATTGAAAGGCACTTTTATAGCCTGACATGGAGGAAATGTTGTATCATGGGTAATGTTGGCATGGAACATGGTGGTTTAAAAAGAAAATGGAATTATAAAAATCATCAAAATGTCTCTCTTGATTATGATCTCGAATGAATGATCTTTGAGTTGTGGCTTAACATTTAAGATTGTTATGTGTGATAAAAGAACATTAAAACATCCCCCCACTATGATAACTATTCAAGTATGGTAGAGATGTTGTAAATTTTTGTTATGTTCAACATTTTGACTTGGTCAAATTACATAAACATAAAAATAAAAATAAAATAAACTAATAATTAAAGTAGAATAGTTAATTTACCAGTAACAATTTTTGGACTCTAGATTTTGAATATAATATTTTTTATTTTTTAATAAAATTACTCATTTTTTTATTGGGCTAAGAGGTGCTCTCCAGCGAAGTATGCTAGAGGTTTGTAATGTAATGCAATGTAACCATTTTAACTGGGTGAAAATAAAATAAAAATAACCCTATAAAAATTAAATACTAAAAGAAATAAAAATGACCCATGGTATTGAACCATGGTATTAAAAACCCATGGTATTGACCCATGGTATTCATGTGGAATATCACCTATTTAAGGGAGGAATTAAACTAGCCTAGATCCATCTTATTTTGATGTTATATTTAGATACATAATTAGTTGTGGAATATGATGACGCTGAATCCATGTAGGTTGTAAAGGTAAACCATTTTTATGGATATGTTCACACTAGGCATACACTTAGCGTTGGTATGGTTTTGTTCGATGGCCTTGTCTTTTTGTATGTTTTGTTTCTATCGTTGAATGGATGAATACATAAAGTGTATATATGTTTAGAAGCTTCAAAGGTTTTTGCTTCAATGTTATCCTTTGTATAGTTCTAAATCAAAGCTCCAAGCTCCAATTGTTGTATTGTTGGGGTTTTGTTCAAGGTGATTATGTTTTTAATAAAATCTACCCTCCAATTTTACAGACGGCGGGTTATGACTCTGCAACCCAGTCATGAAGGCCTTTTCTTCTATGCTCTATGGGTAAAGTAAATTTATGATTTCCAGTTCTCTTTAGATTCTTTTCAATTTCCCTTACCAAGTCCATTCTTTCATTGTTGGCTTGCCTTGTGTGTCTTATTTGGGGTTCTTTTCTTGTGATTTTTGGTGTTTGTTTACAATTTTCGTGGAGGGATTTTGCACTTCCCTCATGGATTCTTCTACAAACAGTAGCCACCAAACTCAGATTCCAACTGAAGGCTTTCTTGTCACAAGTTTGTTCTACATGTTCTTCAACAGTTCTCTCTTATGCATCTCAAGATTTTTTATTGATCACTATAGGGTTTCAATTAGAGCCCCTCGCTGAGCGTCTCTAGAAAGAAAGGGTTTCCCTAACAGGTACATTGCCATACCACTCCTTGTTTGTGTTTATCAATGTTTTTAAACTTGTAAAAATATTGCACTAACTAGTGTTAATGTCATTGCTTTCTTTTGATAGGCGAGGGTTATCCTGCTACATAGTTCTACAAATCCCTACAACACTTCTATGGCTTCCAATCCAAGTTCCTTCAAATAATTCTTTCCTCTATTCTTTCCAGGTACCGATAGTTGTAGGGTTACGGTTTGTTCACTTGAATTCAATCAGTTTCCTCTTATCAAGGGTTCACATTTGAGTGTTCAACCAGATATGGGTCGACCCACGGTGGAATTTTCTAAATGATATGGCCTATGACCACTGTTAGGCCCTATAATTGCTTTAGTTCTTACCTAAATACCCTGCCTTAACTTTTGTTTCACATTCTAAATAAACCTTTATGCATACATTTCTAGCCGTTTTTAATGTTTCTTTGGGTAAATTGGGTAAGGGTTGCTTATCTTTAATTAAAGGTCAGATAATTAATATTTTTAACTATAAGCATACCATCATGTTAACTGAAGAATATTTTGCAATATTTGTCACTGATTTCAAAATCGAAGTGTTATTGGTATAGGGATATCATGGTCTCGAGAGTCCTACACTAATTTCGGGTCCTGCACTAAACTAGGAAGGTTGTTGGATTTGACAGTTTGAATAGGAGCTCGATGTGAGCTGTCAAGGAAGATAACACAGGTTTTTACTCGTTCTTCAACAAAGTTTTTTTTTCTTGTCTTGCTGCAAATGGTTCGAGTGAAACAGAGTGTGTGGGGGTTTCTATTGTTAGGATTGAGTTGGTTACATATTTCATTTCTGTGATTGGCTTGATATGGTCGAGAGCCTGTTGTAAAATGTATATATATCAAGTTAGAAGAGAAAATAGGCTAGTGATACCGTGAACAACTTTTTGTTTTGGTATTTTGAACGCTTGTATCACCTTAACCTCCTTTGGATACATCACATGTATTGATCAGAGACTCTTTGATTAATAAAAGGAGCCTAATGCCAGGTTATAAAATTATCTTATTTTATTCCTATGGATGATTAGTCTATTTCACATAATTTAACTAATTTCCTTAAAGGGAAACGAGTTGGTTGGCTAGGGCCCAACCAACCTAGCTCATTTTCCCTCAAATCATTTTACTGTGTGATATATTGTGTGTTATAAGTTGGGGTGTGCGTGAATTTTTGGCTGCTTGCGTTAGGTGCGTGTAAAATAGTAAGAAACCCCTGTGAACCATTTATAAGGAATGGTAATGGTCCAGATATGAAGTTTATCTTTATTTTAAAGTTATTTCTTGAATTAAACGTTGAGAAACCCTTGTAAGAAGTAGTAAGGATTCAAATTTAAAAGTATATTTCCATTTTCAAAGTCATCTCTTGAACCGAGGTTTAAACCCTAGCACTTAGTCTTATAACAGTTCTTTTGTATGATAACAAATCAAGACTTGGAAATTGGGTTGAGGGTGAAGAGAAACTCTCTTGCACTAAAGATTAGTTTTATAGTTGGTGCATGCTCATTTAAGTTTGTTGACATACAGTGAATGAAATAAATCATTGCTCCTGGTGGATGAATGTTGTTTGTTGATACTATGTTAAAAACTTCAAGGTTATCTGTATGAAACTCTAAGGTAATGAGTGGGTATATTCTCCTACGTAAGGATTTATGATTTAAAAGATAATAGTGTATCTGGTTTTGTGAAGCTCAGGCTAGCAATTTGGTTGCCTTGATACCTTCGGCGTAGGAACAAAGTTTCATTTTTATTGAGCTAACAATTGAGTTATTTATTTTGGATAACCTATATCACATTCTTACATAAACATAGATTTGGATCTATAAGATAGTATTAATTAAACAAGAACAATGCATAATCGAATTTGATTGGTTAGGTGAATTTTTAGTCTTGTGTGCACAGGTGTGAAACATTTTCTTTCTCTTTGATGAAATATTCATTCCATCTCGAGATTTGATTGTCAGTAACATAATAGACTATGTTGAGTTTGGAGAACGTACTTTTAATTCAAGCAAGTTTTGTTTCATACCAAAATAGTTAACTTTGTCCCACAATATCTTTAGTGTAGGAAGAAAATCATTTGAAAGTGCAAGAACAAAGTTAGTTTAAGTATAAGAACATAGTTGTTTCGAAAGGTTGTCTAGAGCAGGAACAAAGCTTGTACTTGTTTGAATATGCAATTGAAACCTAAGTTCATTTGTTTTGACCTGAAACATTTCCAGTGTCTGATTGTCATTTTGTGAAGATTTTGTCTCTAGAGTGGTTTTGGTGTTACAGTGTGAACAATGTAGGGATAGAAGTAAGGGGATTTTACTTGAAGCCTTTTAGAACCTAGTTAATTTAATGGTTGGCATAAAGATAAGATTTACAAAATTTGTTCAGACCCTTTGGCATTAATTGTGCTACTCCTCGAAGTCTATGAGGCCTTGGTTTGACAAGTGTTGAGAATTGAATTGAATTACAATTCTTCCAACCAACATTTTGGTGCCATTATCGAGGAGGTGTTGAAAAGAATTCTAGCAAAGTTTTGGTTTTCTTTTCTACAGTAGAGGTAATTTCTGCTTTGTTTTGCAATGTGCTTCTATTTCTTGAAGGAATTTATTTTGCATTAATTGTGTGTTGTAGACATACTTTTTTGAATTAGTTGCAACATTAAATTTGGGTTTGAACTGATTTGTTCTGGCAAGATTTTTCATAATTATTTATTTATTTCTCGTTTGATTTGATTTTAAAATGTATGACTAGATAGGTAGGGGTCCGAAGCCCAAGAAGGGCAAAGGAAATATCGATAAATCAAAAGGTTTTTCTCACAGTGGGCCTTTTGTTGCAAGCAAGAACTCCAAGTAGACACATACCAATCAAGTTGGTACTTTTCACCTGGGTTCTAGAGACAGTAGTCCAAGTGTATCACAACCAGTGCCAGGGAAGAATGAGATTGTTGGGACTGAAAAACTAAATCTAAAACACAATCAACACTCACTATTTGTAGGAAGTAGTTTGTTTGGAGGAGAATAGATGGAAAATAATGAATAAGTGCATGGTGAGGGGGTTGGTGAGTATCAACAACAGAAAGAGCAATCAAATTTTGGGTTTCCAATTGTGAACCCAGATGTACCTTCCCTTCTTCCACACTTTCATGGTAAGGTGCATGAGAATCCCAAATCTTTTCTTTTTGAGTTTGATATACTTTGTAGGAGTTATGACTATTCATTGGATGCCCAAAAGTTAAGTATTTTCCCTGCAACCCTTAAGGACTCAACGTTACGCTGGTTCATGGGGTTGGGAGGAAATACTATTACTTCTTGGGAGAAAATGAAGAGGGTTTTCTTGAATAAATATCAGGAATATTGTAACACACGAGAAATGCAAGATGAAATTTTTACTATTGCACAGGGTGATGATGAAACTTTGAAGGATTATTTGGAGATATTCTATACATCCTTCAAAGGTCAAAGCATAAGTTTGATATGAGCATTATTAGAACTTTATTTCTACGAGGGATTTCTAATGATTCTAGGAATAATTTGAATCTATTAGGACAAAGGGACATTGCTCAGATTTGTTTTGATCATATTTGTGACCTACACAGGAAATTTTCACGAAATCAATCCAGATCTAGTAAGGGAATTAGAAGCAATTATAGGAACAACAGATTTGGATCGATGGATGCTATGATTATTGGTTTGGAAAATAAAATGGATAACATAAAAACTAAAATTATGAATATTGTTAGTAAGCAGATAGTTTCTTTAAAATTTCAGTAGAAATATTGTCCATTTATTGTCCAAAATGTAGAAAAAAAACATATTTTACATGAATGCCTTGCAGATGTCCAAAGTGTTAATAGTTGTGTGATATGTGTAGGTAAGCATCCTACCGAGGAATGCCCATCCATGCCAGAATTGAAGGCAACATTTGAAAGGGATAATTCAATACCTGAGCCATTGCATGCTATGAGGGCACGAAAATCATGGCCACAAGTAAGTACAAGTTTGCTTTTTGAACCTACACCATATTTTCCTAATTATAATACACCTCAATATTCTTTTCTAAACATGAATTATCCTCAATCTTGGCAGCATGGGTATTATTCTCAGTATGGGCAGTCTCCTCGTCCTTCTTGGAAATAAGGATGGAGGGGACCACCACATTCTCATTTTTCCTATCCCATGCTTACACAGTCATATCATACATCATATGCACCTTATCGCATGGCCCAACCTTCACTACCAGCTGCTTTGCCTGAGCAGATTCAACCTATGCCACCACCATTCGTACCACCTCAGTTGCCAGCACATCATGTGCCCAACTCAAATAATAACGCCGTACAAATGATTCACTCTATTAGACCTCTCCCTTTCCCTATTTATCAATCCATGGTAGTTGGGGTCAATGACCTCCAGCTGAAGTCAGGAAGGGTAATAAATTCAGAAAAACAAAAACAAAAACAACTTGCAGTGATCATTGAGGGGAAAACTAAGGAGGAAACTCCTAATCTTTCAAACAATGACGTTGCTTCTCAACCTGTTCCCATACACTCATAGTTCTAACCTTCTTCTTCGAACCAACCTCCCTTTCCAAAGAGGCTAGTTGTGTAGAAAGTTGATCCCACACCTAAGTATGACTTGGGTTTTGAGTTGAGGAATCTTTGCATAAAGGTTCCTCTACTACAGTCCATAAAAGAGATTCTTGTTTGTACCAAAATTGTTAGGGAACTCTAACTTCAAACTCTGGGGAGGAAGAGAGTTGAACCCCACACTATCCAGTTTGTTGGGAGAGCAGCTAAGTTGATGACAGGATGCGCTCAAGTTGAGAAATATATTGACCCTGGAAACCCAGTTGTCTCTATTCAGATAGGTGATATCCTCGTTCCCAATGTGTTGATAGACCTTGGAGCGGATATTAATGTTATGACTAGGCAAACCATGGAACAACTTTGGTTGAATCACATTCGTCCTACCCCCACTATGCTTGAACATGCTGATAGATCCAAAATCAAGTCGAAAGGTGTGTTAGATGATGTGGTTGTCTCAATTGATTCATGGGAGTACCCCGTATATTTCATTGTTTTACAAACAAAGAATCCTATTGGGGGGCACCCTTTGATCTTGGGATGACCATGGCTTGCTACAAAAGATGGCTATATAGGTTGTCACTCTGGTGACATGTATATTTCCCATGGGGATGCTAGGAAGAAGGTCACCTTATACTCACTTGCCAGATCTATCCAAGCGCTTCATGATACCTTGTAGTTGGATTATGATAGTAGTGATGAGGAGACTCGTTCTCTTTCCATGATTCATCATTATACTAAGTCGACTGAGGAGTGTAATCCGATATTTCCTTGATAACTTGGACACTATGTAAGGTTTTGAATCACTTCATCAAATTTTTAGTCTAAGTTTCCAAGAAAACTATGATCCCCAATCCTCATTATCGTCATTACAAATTTTGGTAGCCACCACCTATATTCATGAGCCAAATACTACTCTTGTTGAGGTAAGTCCAAGAAAATATTTAGACATTGGTTCAGACCTAGACCCATCCCAACAAAAGAATCTTGTGATCTTGTTGCGAGATCATCTTGATGCCTTTGCATGGAGTTATGAGGACATGAGAGGCATTCCTCCTGAAACTTGTACTCATCATATTTATATTCAGGAGGGTTCCCTAACTATCCGACAACTCCAAATGTGAATGAACCTTGCACTAAGATATTTTGTTGAAGAAAAACTTCAAAAACTCTTAGATATGTCAGTTTTATCTATCATATATCTGATAGTCAGTGGATCTCTCCATTGATAGCAGTCCTGAAAAAATATGGGAGGTGGACATCTGTATTGATTGTAGATAATTAAATAATTCCACTCTTAAGGATTACTTCCCCCTTCCCTTCATTGATTAGGTACTAGATACCCTTGTAGGTAAAAGGTACTTCTCATTCTTAGATGGCTTCGGTGGTTATAACCAAATATAGATCGCACATGAGGATTAGGACAAGACTACCTTTACTTTTCCCTGGGGAGCATTCGCCTACCGAATGCTTCCCTTTGGACTTTATAATTCTCCTACCACTTTTCAAGGGGAGGTCTTGGCTATTTTTGCTGACCTCAAGTGTGTAAAGGTATATTTGGATGACTTTTTAGTTTTCGGTGATTCTTTTCAGGAAGCTATCCACAAGCTAGAGAAAGTAATAAATAGGTGCCAAGAGACCCGTCTTGCTTTAAGTGACAAGAAATGTATATTGATGTGCAAAGAAGGGGTGGTCCTTAGCCATTTTATCTCGAATAAAGGTATCCAGGTAGATCCATCCAAGATAGATGTCATTATACACCTTCCTGTACCAAAAACAAAAAGGGACGTGAGAGGGTTCCTGGGTCATGCAAGTTACTATAGAAGATTCATTGAGAGTTTTTCTAGGATAATTGCCCCCATTTTTCATTTGTTGGGTAAGGATAGTGATTTCTCTTGGACCAAGGCTTGCCAATGAGCTTCTTAGAATCTGAAGGAGAAATTAGTACATGCACCAGTCCTAAGGGGACCTAATTGGTCCCTTCCATTCCATATCTCCTTAGATGCCTCAGATACTATCATTAGTGTAACATTGGGACAAGAAGAAAATCAACAATCCTATGCCATCTACTTCGTTAGTAAAAATTTGTCATCTACTGAGCTTAATTATAAAATAACAAAGAAAGAGTTTTTAGTTGTGGTTTTTGCTATTAATAAGTTCAAACACTATATTACAGGATACAGAGTATTTATACACACAGATCACTTTGCTATAAAATATTTAATGAATAAGCCTTTAACTAAAGGTAGGATAACTAGGTGGTTACTTTTGCTATAGGAATTCAATATAACTATAATTGATAGGTCAAGGAAGTAAATGTAGTAGTTGATTTGCTCTCTAGATTGAACAACCCTGGCCAAGTAATCCCTGTAGATGATTCATTTCACAACGAACATCTTTTTTTTGTTTCTGCAAACTCCCCTTGGTTCGCTGATATAGAAAATTATTTAATCACGGGAAAAACACCATCACACCTATCTGCTAGAGAAAGACAGAGGATCATTCAAAATAGTGCTTCGTACTCCTGGATTCAAGGAGGTATCTTCTACACTGGACCTGATCTTATTATCTATAGATATGTAAAATAATAGGAGGTGTTTGATATCGTGAGAGTTGCCCATGATGAGCCTTGTGGAGACCATTTTGTTGACAAAAAAACAACATATAAAATCCTTCGCGCTGGCTACTTTTTTCCTTGTTTAACGATTCCAAATAGTATGTTAAGCATTGTGATAGTTTTCAGCAAATGGGAAAACACAATCAAGCCGATGAGATGCCTTTATGCCCGCAAGCCATGTTAGAGCCCTATGAAAAATGGGCCATTAACTTCGTGGTATCCATAGCCCCAACATCTTTGATAAAATACATATCTTGGTTTGTATAGATTTTGTAACAATATGGGTAGAAGCTAGAGTTGTTTCTTATGCTACTGAAAAAGTAGTCGTTGATTTTTTATTCAATGAAATTTTTACTCGATTTGGTGTGTCACGAAAAATTGTTACTAATAATGGACCTCAATTTGTTTCTAATCTGGTAAAAAGAATTATAGATCAATATAAGATTCGACATAGGAAGTCGACACTGTACCACCCGCAAACAAATGACCAAGTAGAATCTACAAATAAGGTGATTGAGTCCATCATTACAAAAATAGTAAATCTTCAAAAAAGGATTGGGAAAATAGATTCCCAAAGGCACTGTGGACTTACAAAACTACTTGGAGGAACAACAAAGGTCACACGCCCTATGAACTGGCGTACGGGAAACAAGTATTGTTGTCAATCAAATTCCAAATTAAGACTTTGAGAAATGCAGTCCAATTGGGATTGGATCTCTCGGAGGCACAACAACACCACCTTTTGCAATTTAGTGAATTGGATGAGATCAGAAGGGATGTTATAGAACAAATTATTTTAATGTTGAAACAACGCAATTAATGGAATCACAAGTTAATCAAGAAAAAATAGTTCCAGCCAGGTAACTGGATGCTCCTCTTTCAAAGTTAAAAATTTTTAAGGGGAAATTTCATATACGTTGGTTGGGGCCTTATGACGTAGTTAAAGTTTTTGAGAATGGATCAATACAGATAAAAACCATTGATGAATAAGGAATTGTTTTCTTGTTTTCTTGGTGTTTTCTTGGGCTTAGGGTGTATCTTCAACCCACCACCAAGGAAGATTTCATGCAGCAAATTCAACAATAGTCATATTTGAAGATGGTAGGCAAGGAAAATACCAGCCTGCTGTGATTTTTTTTTTATTTGCTCTTTTCATAAAAAAATAATCAGAAAATTAAATTAAAAAAAAAAAAGGCATAACTGTGAAAACCAGCTTGTTGGCGCAGTTGTGCAAGGATTTACTTGAAAACCAACGCGCTGACAAGCAGAATCTTTTCTAATAAAATGGGATGCCACTTGAATTTAGATACATGACTAAATTACCTCTCGGAAGAAGCAAGTTTCTACAGGGACTTTTGGTTGCAACATAAAAGGACTAGTAGAAACTCAACCCTTATCAAAGTTCAGAGCAAGTAGCATGATAAATTTTTATGCAGGTGACATAAAAAGTCCCGTTGAAGTTAATTGATTTATAAAAGTCACAACATTATCCAACAGAGGCATAAACCATTTAAGGTGGATACTTTGTCTTTCTTCTTTTCCCCATTTCTGAAAATTCCCTCTAATTTCATCTTTATTCCCTAACATATAATGATGCCCTTCCTATTCTTCCACTAATTCCCTATTCCCATTTCTATTTTTTCCCTCTTACACCCTTAAATTTTTTTCCCCTTTATCCCTTTTTCTTATCTCCCTCTATATTGGATTAATCCACCTTATTCTAAGTGTTCCGTATGATTTTCCTTCCCTTTTCTTTATATAATATCCCTATCCTTCTTTCCCCCCCCCTCCCGAAATCTTATTTTTCAGGTTTTGGCATATTTGAAGCATTTTCCTTCCCTTTTCTTTATATAATATCCCTATCCGCCAACACCCCCCCCCCCCCCCCTCGCCCCCGCCCCCAAATCTTATTTTTCAGGTTTTTGGCATATTTGAAGCCTTATCTTTCCCCCCCCCCCCCGAAATCTTATTTTTCAGTTTTGGCATATTTGGAAGCATTTCGCTTCCCTTTTTCTTTATATAATATCCCTATCAGCAACCCGCCCCCCCCACAATCTTATTTTTCAGGTTTTGGCATATTTGAAGCCTTATCTATACTAAGACCAAAGCATAGTAACACCTTATCCCGACGATTAATCCTCCTTAATTCTGTAATTTGTTTTTATACAATCCAGCATGAATTTTTCCAGAGGAAAGCTTATTGGTTATCGCTGTACAGGAATCCTTTTCATTATAAGTGCAAGTGCAGGAATTCTTCTCAGCACAGTGCATGAATCCTTTTTATTACACTACAAGAATCCTTCTCATCACAGTGTAGGAATCCTTCTTATCATAGTATAGGAATCCTTCTCATCACAACATGGATTGATTTTTATGACAGTGCAAGAATTCCTTTTATGCACTGATTTTAACAAGTATAAGGATCTTCTTTTTTGGGTATTACGGGGATGGGTCAATTTTTATTTCAAAAAAATGGCATCTATATGTAAAAATGATACTTTATCCTGGGAATGAGTATCCATATCTTCATTTGTAAAGTGACTATTATTGTTAAAATTTCTAAATAGATATGAATGGGTAGCACATAAATCAACATTAAATCTATGTGACCTTTATCATTACAAGCAACACCCATTCCCATGGAATATCAATATGAGGGCTAAAATGCATATATGGAGGTTGCCCTGTTTATTCCTTGTCATTATGTTTTAATTAATATTGCCACTAAACAAATTTCTTTCTCCCATCATGTGTGAACCGACCACTATCCATCATCCAAATCCCAATGCCTCAAAATCATAACCCGTATGACTATTATTTCTTAAATGTCATTGCTAAACATCATTTCCTTTGCCTATTTTAGAAACTTTACTGAATCCATTGTCCTTTAACTGAATCTCGTACCTCAATAGCCATAATTACCATTTCGGGTGATAAGGGTTTAGATATGAGGTGTCAGTGCAAGAACTGGAACGCGAACAGGCCTATATTCCAAATGAGTGCATGGTACTAGAATCATGCGAGCATTAAAATGAAATCATTCATGCACCATTCAAATTTTGAACTGTAAAAGAACATAGCATTATGCAGATATGTTAGCGCTAGCATTAAATAACTTTGAGTTGTGAAGAATTGTAGAACTGTAGGTTGTAATGACATTACAGGTACCATGGCACTAGTGCAGATTGAACCATTCTCTATTAAAGAGGTCGAGGGGACAAAAGAGTATGAAGCGAGCCTCCCTATTCTACAGGAAGTGAGATGGCTTCCTTCCTGTATAAATATAATGGCTATGATCCAACCGTTACAAAATTCTATTTGCGAAGTTTCAATGGGAAGGTGGTGACCATAGGCTCATTAAAATTTGAATTGACAGAGAAATTCATCTCCCAGGGTACTGAGATTCCTGTCACTTGAAAAAAATGTTTTAAGAAGGGTGAAATAACAAAAGGAGTCTACTGCAAGAGAAAAATGTCCAATTGATTGGAAGAAGGGAGTGTCGAGGAGTGAGATGATTGAAAAATGGCGGCAGATGTTGTTTATCTTGCAAAAATTCCTTACTTACGAGGGTAGGTACTCCATGACTTACCTATATCATATTTGCATCCTTATGCATCTTGAGTTTGGAAAGTTAATCAATTTCCCATATTTTTTATTAAAAATCCTAGCTAAGATGTCCAAGAGTATTCAGAAAACCCCGAGGATCAAGTGGGTTACAAGCTTTGTAATTATAGGTTAGTAAAAATCCTAATTAGTGAGGAATTGAAGAACAGGGGTTCTACCTGGGAGGAATTCCTGGAGTTATACCACAGTGGAGGTGTCACGAGAGTTATTAACATAAAGAGTCAGCAAGGGGAGAAGCATAAGAAGGTTAAAGAAGATATCACAACTTTCTAGTTTGCCTGAAGTTGAAGTCATTGTGGACTTCAAATCGTCTAAAGGAGATTGTGCCTCATTGGAAGAACCTCCACTGGATATCCCTATAGGTGGAAACGAGGGGATGGCTAGTGATAGGGTTCCAGTTTGTAAGAAGAAAGGAACCTTTACCTTTTAGCAGGAGTAACAGCGATGGTTACCCCTGTCACAAGTCAAGAGAAAAAAGAGAAAGAGCATGAGGATGATACTCCTTTGGTGTCTTTAATGAACAAAATCAAAAGCAAAATGTGATCCATGAGCAAAAGGATGAGGAACAAGAAGGAATTTAGGAGCAGAGGGAGGAAGAGCAAGAGGATTGTGTTCCTCTTGCATCCATGATGAAAAAGATGAAGAAACAGAAAAAAGTCCATGAGCAGGAGGAGGAAGAGCTAAAGGGCTTTGTTCCTAATGCACCCCTTGTGAAGAAGACAAAGAAAACTCAGAAACTAAGACCACAGATTCAAGAGTTGGAGGTACTAAATAGATGTTTAGAAACCTAGAATGCCACATGGATGAAGAGTTGCTTGCAGAGGTGGTTGGATTGAAGAAGCAGGTGAACAAGTGGAGAATCCATGCGGCCTACATGAAAACCTATGCTAGGAGATTTAAAAGACAAGTAAAGAAGATTCAAGTTGAAGGCTCGGGGATCAACATTCAAATCCAGAAATGAGAAGGAAGGGATTTCAAGTTTTTGTTTTTTGTAGAGGTTAGTAAACAGTGGTGTGAGGACACACAACAAGATGAGGTTGGGGGAATGTTAGGCCCTATAATTGCTTTAATTCTTACCCAAATACCCCTGCCTTAACCTTTATTTCACAATCTAAATAAACCTCATGTTTAATGTTTCTTTGGGTAAAATGGGTAAGGGTTGCTTATCTTTAATAAAATGCCAAATAGATTAATATTTTTAACTATCATCTTATCATCTTAATATTTTTAACCATCATTTTACCTAAAGAATATTTTGCAATAGTTTTCATTGATTTCAAAATCAAAGTGTTATTGGTACAGGAAGATCATGGTCTCGAGATTCCTACACTAATTTCAGCGCCTACACCAAGCTAGGAAAGTCGTTGGATTCGACAATTTGACTAGGAGTTCGATGTGAGCTATCAAGGAAGAGACCGCGCCTTTTTACTCCTGGTCCTCAACAGAGTTTTGTTCTTGTCTTCCTGAAAATGGTTCGATTGAAACAGAGTGTGAGGTTTTCTATTGTTAGGAATAAGTTGGCAACAAATTTCATTTTCGTGACTGGCTTTATATGTGTATATATATATATCAAGTTACATGAGAAGATAGGTTAGTGATATTGAGAACAACTTCTTGTTTTTGTATTTTGAAGGCTTGTATCGCCTTAACATCCTCTGGAGATGGATTTGTTGTTACATCACATGTATTGAACAGAGACTCTTTTATTAATAAAAAGAGCTTAATGTTAGGTTTACGAAATTATCTTGTTTGATTCTTGTGGATGGTTAGCCTATTTCGCATAAGCCAACTCTTTTCCTTAAAGGGAAACAAGTTGGTTGGATAGGACCCGACCAACGCAAATCGTTTTCCCTCAAATCGTCTTATTGTGTGATATATTGTGTGTTATAAGATGGTGTGTGTGAATTTTTTACTGCTTGTATCAGGTGCATGTGAAATAGTAAGAAACCTTTGTGCATTATTTATAAGGAATGGTAATGGTCAAGATTTGAAGTTTATCTTTATTTTTAAAGTTATTTCTTGAATTAAACATTGAGAAACCCTTGTGCATCATTTGTAAGAAGTAGTAAGGATTCAAATCTAGAAGTATATTTCCATTTTCGAAGTCATCTCTTGAACCGAGGTTTAAATCCTAACACTTAATCTTGTAACAAATCATTTGTATGATAACGAACCAAGGCATGGATATTGGGTTGAGGGTGAAGAAAAACCTCTTGCGTTAAAGATTTAGTTTTATCACTGGTGCATGCTCATTTACGTCTTTCAAATCTGAATGTATATTTCCATTTTCGAAGTCATCTCTTGAACCGAGGTTTAAATCCTAACACTTAATCTTGTAACAAATCATTTGTATGATAACGAAACAAGACATGGATATTGGGTTGAGGGTGAAGAAAAACCTCCTGCGTTAAAGATTTAGTTTTATCACTGGTGCATGCTCATTTACGTCTGTTGACATACAACGAACGAAAGAAATCATTGCTCCTGGTGGATGAATGTTTTTTGTCGATATTATGTTAAAAACTTCAAGGTTATCTATATGAAACTCTATGCTAATGAGTGGGTCTAGTCTCCTCTGTAAGGCTTTATAATTTAAAATATAACAATGTCTCTGGTTTTGTGAAGCTCAAGCTAGAAATTTGGTTGCCTTGATACCTTCGATGCAAGAACATAGTTTCATTGTTATTGAGCTATCAGTCGAGTTCTTTATTTTGGATAACCTATATCACATTCTTACATAAACATATATTTGGCTTTGGAAGATAGTATTAATTAAACAGTAGCAGTGCATAATTGAATTTGATCAGTGAGCTGATTTTTTAGTCTTGTGTGCACATGTGTGAAACATTTTCTTTCTATTTGATGAAATCTTTATTCCATCCCAAGATTTGATTGTCAGTAACAAAATAGAGTGTTTTGAGTTTGGAGAATGTACTTTTAATTCAAGCAAGTTTTATTTCACACCAAAATAGTTAACTTTGTCACACAGTGTTTTTAGTGTAGGAACATAATCATTTGAAAGTGGGGGAACAAAGTTAGTTTAAAAGTACAAGAACAGAGTTGTTTCGGAGGGTTTCTAGTGCAAGAACAGAGCTTGTACTTGTTTGAATATGCCATTGAATCCCGAGTTCATTTGTTTTGACATGAAATATTTCTAGTCTTTGATTGTCATTTTGTGAAGATCTAGTCTCTAGAGTGGTTTTGGTGTCACTGTGTGAACAGTGTAGGGATAGAAGTAAAGGAATTTTATTTAAAGCCTTTTAGAACTTGGTTAATTTAATTGTCGGGATAGAGATAGGATTTACAGAATTTTTCCAAACCCTTTGGCACTAATTGTGCTATGCCTCAAAGCCTACGAGGCCCTGGTTTGACAAGTTAGTGTTGAGAATTGAACTAAATTCCAATTATGCTGACCAACAACCATTGTACATTTTGTTTCAGAATTGTACATGTCGTCGGTTATGCATTACATGCAGTGTCTTTTTTTCATAAGAGTATATACTATATGTTATTCAAAGTAGAAAATCCTTTTTAACATAAATTCTGTTCACAACAGGATATGGAAAAATTATATTGTTCCCCTATATGGCATTTATCTACTTGCTTCCATTAACTTTTAATGTTAATTTATGTGGTCTACCAAATCCAGAATTCTTATTTCTTTTCAACATTAATTATAATTTGTACATGGAATATTTCATATCCATCTGGTAACGTAGGGACTGATCTCAGGTTGATGGCAATGTCGACTTGGCCCGAGAGCTAACCCAAGTTCTAGACAACGTTTTGTCATAATTAATATTTACAACAATTCTAGATCAACATTCATTTTGCCTCACCAACCAGCGACACATTAGTTACAATCTAGAACATTTCTTCATTCTCACACAACAACATACTTTCCAAAAGATAACCTTTTTCATTTCAATGTAGTAAAATATGATTCCTAGATTATAGATTGTAAGGTATCATATCATTATTCAATACTTATGTGTTTTCTTCTTGTCTTTATTAGCTATGCTCACCACAAAGTCACAGGGAAGGGAATGCTCCTCCCAACCAACGAGACCAATCATCCACTACATCTCCCCCCAAGCCAGTTGCACATTCAGGTTAGGTTAGAACATAGACATGCACAATTTAGCTTTCAAGGCTATCTAGTCCCAACCAAACTTAGTCTAAAGCTCTCATATTTAGCACAAAGGCTTTACACAGAATTCCACTCACTTAATCAACTCAAGAATTCCTCTTCATAATAGAATCCCTATCAGAACTCTTCAATCCAAAATATTCTCTCCAAGTAGCCTCAAGTTCATCTTACCCTATTGGCTCCCCCCTTTTCCTTTTTGAGAGAATTTTCTCTCTAAAGTAGTTTGGGTAGGTAACTACCTTACCCATAACTGTATCTAATCAACTGAATGTGGGCTTCCTCAACATCGCTTCCCATGTAACTTTTATGGTTAGTTGCACATAATATTTATATTTTAATAAGCTAACAAACATTTATATATATGCATATTCGGCTTCACAATGCCCACAATAAAAAAGTTTCCAACAGTAAATAAATGTGTACAAGCTTTTACCAGGGGGTATTACATCTCCCCCCATGCTTGAGAAAAACAACGTCTGGATGTTTTCCTAATCCAAAACACAGGTTAGGACAAGCTTCCTTCATAAATTTTTCATTTTCCCCTGTAGCATCCACTGGGCTAAAGTGCCTCCATTACACTTTAACTTGGGTGATAGCTCACTTCCACAACATTGTTTCTCTCCAATCTCCAATCTAGAATACGTAGGGCTCAACTAGAAATTCCCCGTCTAGTTCAATGAAAATCCATTGTTAGTTCTTCCTTGACTAACAATTATTAAAGGACATTCATATAAAGTAGGGATAAGTAGGGCTAACTGATAGGGCACAAGCACAATGCGAGCAAGGATCTAAAAAGGGCCAAAAAAAGGGGGCTAGTTTTACATACATGCGCACAATGTATTTGTTTTGTTTAAGGGTAGGAGATGTATCCCTAGTAAAAACCTGTAAAAACCTGTAAATATTTATTTAGTATTGGAAAAAAAATTATTGTGGGCCTTGTGAAGCCGAATATGCACATATATAAATGTTTGTTCGCTTATTAAAATATAGTTATTATGTGCAACTAACTTTTGAATAACATACAGTCTATACTCTTACCGGAAAAAAATAAGACACCGTATGTAATGCATAGCCGAACATATGTACAATTCTAAAACAAAACGTACAATAGTCATAGGCCATATCATTTAGAGAACACCACCTTGGGCTAAGCCATATCTGGTTGAAAACTTAACAGTTGAACATTGGACTGTGAATCCTCGATAAGAGGAAAACTGATTGAATTCAAGTGAATAAAACCTAACCCTACAACTGTCAACACCTAGAAAGAACAGAGAAAATAATTATTAGAAGAAGCCTAGATTGGAAGCCACGAAAGAGCCATTAGGTGTTGTAGAAGTTTGTAGCGTGATAACCCTCGCTTGTTGAAAAAAAAGAGCGAGCATTGACAACAGTCGGTGCAATATTTTTCCAAGGGTAAAAACACTGATAAACACAAAGAAGGAATGGTAGGGAAGTGTCCTTGTTAGGGAAATCCTTTCTTTCCAGAGACGCCAAGCGAGGTGCTCTAACAGGATTTATAATTCAAATTATTAACTGAAACCCTATAGTGTTAGATAAAACAGTATGAGATACATCAGAGAGAATTGGTAAAGAACATAACAAACTTGTGACAAGAAAGTCTTCAGCCAGAATCTGAGTCTGGTGGCAACTGTTTGCAAAAGAATGCATGAGGGAAGTGCAAAAGCCCTCTGCGAAAACTGTAAACAAACAGTAGAAAGCACAAAAGAAAAGAACCCCATATAAAATACACAAGGCAAGCTAGTGATTAAAGAATGGAAGTCTTGGTAAGGGAAATTGAAGAGAATCTTAAGAGAACCGGAAAGCAAAACTTTACCCGATCCATATAGCGCAGAAGAAAAGACCTTCATGACTGGTCACAAATCCGTAACCCATCGAGTGAGAGTGATAATGGACTGCAAGAGGCACCTGAATGACTGTTCATCGAACCCTAGAGCATATGAGTTGTAGATCTTCTTCCACACCTTACCGAGCAAATGGTTTTCCATATGGCACACGAGTGAGAGCTCGAGAAAGTTCGGGTATTCATTGTCACAAAAGCTAAAGTGATAATCATATAGTTTAACACAATATTAAAATCCTTGCCATATATATTTCGGAACACATAAAAACCAGTCATGGAACTTGGGTTACATAATATTAAACCAAACAAACTGCATAGGGGTGTAGAACGAACCTTACAAAATTGGAAACCAAAGAATTAAGCCTAGTAAACCATTACCTTGCAGCAGTAAAATAAATACTTACATTATGAAAGAAATAGGTTATAAATATTAAATATTAACTTTTCCTTTGACCATGTTAAGAATGTTACTTGTAAAACAAAATATTCTCGAGGTATGATTCTACGTACTAGCAACACCAAGAATATGGGAAGAGAATAGCATATAATTGTTTAGAGTGGATTTATTCTATTGTATATTAGTACGTTGTTTATGAAAATGTAAAGAGTTTGTACATGTAAGTAGCTTGTACATTGTTTGATGCAATCATCATATAGCCACTGCACTATCTTGAGTCAACTCCCACGTTGCCCATGTGACTACCGTAAGCAAAGAGAGGATTGGGGTTGTAGATCTTGAGTCAATTCCCACATTGCCCATGTGACTATGGTAAGCGAAGAGAGGATTGGGGTTGTAGATGTATGTGGCTTGCCATAAATGGTTGAACTTGCTTATTGTGCTCATGTGACTATGGTAGGCTAAGAGAGGATTGGAGTTGTAGATGCATGTGGCCTGCCATAAATGGAGGATTGGGGTTGTAGATCTTGAGTCAATTCCCACATTGCCCATGTGACTATGGTAAGCGAAGAGAGGATTGGGGTTGTAGATGTATGTGGCTTGCCATAAATGGTTGAACTTGCTTATTGTGCTCATGTGACTATGGTAAGCTAAGAGAGGATTGGGGTTGTAGATGCATGTGGCCTGCCATAAATGGTTGAACTTGCTCATTGTGCTCATGTGACTATGGTAAGCTAAGAGAGGATTGGGGTTGTAGATGCATGTGGCCTGCCATAAATGGTTGAACTTGCTCATTGTGCTCATGTGACTATGGTAAGCTAAGAGAGGATTGGGGTGGGGTTGTAGATGCATGTGGCCTGGCATAAATGGTTGAACTTGCTCATTGTGCTCCTAGAGACTATTCGGTAATTTAGGAAAGTGTTTTTAAGAAGTGTAGGGTTAAGCAAGACTACACAACTTAGAAAAATAACTAAACAATAGTTGAAGAAGAACAATAGTTGCTTCTTCATTCTAATCACTTCTTTTGTAGTTACTTTAATATAATATATGTAATATATTCTCTTAATTTATATGTAATAATATTCTATAGCAATAGAGCTCTAATGGGTCTAGGATGATAAGTTTAAAAATGGATAAGCTTAACTATGACGCCGAGCTAGGGTGAGGGGAGGTGGGGAAATATTAGGTAATATGTAATTATACATTTTTCTTAATATTTCCTACCTCCATCCACTTTTTACTAGGTTTGTGAGAGATATTAGGTAAAATATAATACTATAATATTACATTTTTCTAATTATTCCCTCAAATAGTCCAATTTTTATTGTATTTTTTATTTTATGTGAAGTTTAAAGTAAACAAACTCAACTATAATTATACTATATATATATTATTTATATTTTACTGGTGAGGGTGGGTAATATATATTTGGTAAAAATATATACTATAATTATTATATTTTATCCAATATTTTCCCCCACTTTTTATTGAGTTCATAAGTAAACTTAGCTCCTATGTAAACATTTGATCCCAATATCATAGAGATATTGTAATGTCTAAATTTGATGACAGGGTTAAAATTAAATTAAAAAAAAAAAAAAAAAAAAAAAAAAAAAAGAAGTAGTTAAAGAAATATTATATTATATCTATATAATTAATTATAATTAATTTCTTTTAATAACTAAACCAACCTAGATCCATCTTAACTCCCAATCTACCGAGAAAGATAAAATCTCTTTTCACCTTAAAAGAGATTTGCATCTCAAAAAATTCCTCTCTTGTGCTTGGTAAAGCTAAAGTTAAAATAGATCTAAAGTGAGTATAGTTATTAGTTAAAATTATATTTAATATGAGTTGATGATATATTGCACATTGCTTCAAACTCTTTACTATTTTTTTCTTAAATGTAGATTAAGATTGATTTTATATACATACATCATGTTATCTTTATTTTGAATGATTATAATACAATTGTCGTCTTCAAAAAATAATTGTTATATTGTACTTACATTTTGAGAAATTATTATATTGGTGAATTATACTTGCATCATGTAAATTGGTGTTAATCAAGAGGATTTTTAAATAATAAATAAAAATAAAATAATACTTAATCATAGAGATAATTAATAAGATATTTGAGGAAAAGAAGAAAATTAATGAAAACATTAACCAATTCAATCTCATTGCAATGACACTTAAATTAAGTGAAATTGCGTACTCTATGTATTTCCATGTTCTATGCAAATTGCTTAATGTTGCATAAATCTAGTTTACTCGAATTTGTAACATAAATCTATTATAATCAACCATCTTTTAATCATCCTTTGATAGATATATGTCAACTTGTGGTAGTAAGAATTCCTATAATATTTTATGCATAATATCGAAAAGGCGACTTAAAATTTTACTTACCAATTTTACTTTACTTACCAAGGTGTCTTTCCCGCACCATCTTCATTCCCAAGATAAAACCCACAATACATCAAGAAAACCATTTTTAGAGCCTCCTTCAAGTGTTAGATTAGTATAGTAAGGAAATTCAAATTTGATTTAGATACACCCAAAATTGGAAAATGATTCAAAAAATTATTATGTATTTCTTCTTTGAAATTTAGTTTTTTACATAAATGTTTGATAAAGTATTTTAGGAAAATCTTTTTTAGTTTATGTTGACAAGGTAACTTTATTTTACTTTAGATTAATTTATTAATTATGTAATTTATATTTTTTATCTTTAATGTGAATTCCTTTCAATGTATTTGAAAAATTAAATGAATAAAATAAAATATTTTTTAAAATATTTATCGTCTTTAAAAATATGAAATTTCAATCGCATTCAACATTTTATTTTTCAACCAAATTCTTATTTCAGATAATGTATTATTTGGTATATAAGATCATTTGGAAAAATGATTTCAGCAATGTTCATGATGGACAGGATACGATGATCATTTAGAAGTAGACCACATACAAACCAACCATTCCATTTTTATCAAATGATCACTTGGCAATGGAACTTCAAACTGGGCAGCATGCAAACTAACCAGTTTGAAGGAAAAATATATATATACAGCAATATACCCTACACACATTTACTTCAAAGTGGGCAGCATGCAAACTAACCAGTTTGAAGGAAAAATTATATTTACAGCAATATACCCTACACACATTTACAACATAAAAACTTGACTGTTAGTTCAAGCTAACAATTATTGTCCCTCTCATGATCAATTTCAAAGACATTTACAACATAAAAACTTGACTGTGGTAGGTCAAGCTAGCAATTATTGTCCCCCTATATTAAATTTCAAAGACCTTGACAGGCTGACTCAAAACTTGTTCATGCTTTGGGACGTTCCTCTTTCTGTCAAGAGCTTCAACTTCATCATTAACTTCATCGCTGCATTCAGCAGCATCAGCTTGAAACTGTAATCTGTTGCCTACTTCCACAACTTCAACTAGACTTACCACATTTGCCTTGGTCCTCGACATCTTCTACTTGACCTGTGTCATTGCCTTCATCGGTGACAACTACTATTTGATCATGTACTACATGATTTCCTTTGTTATCTAGAGAATAAACAAAATCAGAAAGATCAATCTTTTATCATCTCCATGCTAAGCTAACAACATATAAATTTTGTATTGCATAATCACGTTGTTTATATGTACGGTGAGACAATACATAAGAAAATTATACCTGATCCTGCATAGACTTGGTTTTCATGGATATGAAAATTACATTGATGGTCTCCTTTTCCTTTACATCCTTCGCTCCCTTTCTCCTTTTTGTTTTTTCCACTTCATCAACGACAAGGTTCCCCACACCTAAGGGATGACTCGGTCCTCTTCTAACTCGCTTGAGAATAAGCAAGTACCATGTTCACATGGCATGGCTATGGTTTATATGTGGTCAATAGTCACCATACTCTTGACCTCAAAATCCTTGAATGACGTGGGATTCAAGGGTCCACAAAAATCAACCCCGTGATGTAATACGAACCAACTCCCACACAAACTAGTGGTCGACCTACTTTGCCCATTTATTACAATTTTCTATTGATGTTTTGTTTAACTCCTTTTTCAGATGCACAATAACATTTGCAATAAGCATCATAAATGATAAATTGAATTAACTAAACTAGCGTTCATATCAATTGTTTTCTTTGTTTTATATAAACTAGTTTTTGCAGCAACTACCATCAAATCCTTGGAGAGATATAGATTATCTATGCAAATAGTTCCAGATGCTCCTTGAGTAGGCCCTTGATCTTCTATTCTAGTAATATGTTTGACATATTATATATTAGATTGATTATAATCAAAAGTTTCAAGTCTTAACACAATTCTTCAAAATGTTTTCAATAGTGTTGAATTCTTTGTCCACTATAAGATTTAGTGGTTTCGTGAACTATTAATGAAATTTAAAAAACATCAACTTTGAGAGTAAGCTTGGATAGCTTTAATAACCATAACAAAATTATCATTATTAAAGACGCAAATCATAAAGTGTATCAATGAGACTTCAATCATCTTCCATTACTCTCGCCAACTTCCTCGAAATGTTTTTATTCTCTAAAGATGTCAGAGCTTCGTATTTCTTAATGTTCTTAAAGGCCACCTGATTTGATATCCACATGATGTATGCAATCTCTCTAAGCAATTTTAGAATTTCTCCAACTTATTTGTATATGTAAAATGGATCAATATTTGTCACTCAAATCATACACCATGCATTTTTTTTGCATGTAAAGGGCCACTAATTCTTAATATAATCTCAAGGAAACACTAAGAGACTTAATGTTAAGTGAAACCACGAGTTCTTACCATTAAAGCCCCATGATCAATAATGATGAATGTAGCTTAATTGTTGTGATTAAATTCACAACAATACATTCTATTGGAGTTCTTAGAAATAAGTACAGAGAACGTTGGAATGGATCTTAACAACCAACACAAATGAAATTTATTTGGTTGCAAGGTTTTAAAGTCTTAACAACAATGAGAATGGATTGTAGCTATCTAAACTAGTTGATTACAAAGTTCGAGAAAGTAGAAATAAAAACCTCCATCATCGTGCTTATAGTGAAAAGTATTGCTCAATTGTTGAAGGGGCGGAATGATTATTAATTGACTTCAATTCTTATTGATACTACAATATCCTCTCATGTTAATTAGAGCTCTTTGCTACTTATTATTTGGATTCTATTGATCCCACCCTTCTAAACTTAGTAACCTATTATCTCACCCTCAACTTTCAAACAAGACCTCCTAACATCATTAAACCAAACTCAAACCCTTTTCGCCTCAATATATCCACCCAATAAACACAGACACGGTCTCTACATGTGTAGAAGAGTAATATAGCATCAATATATGCCTACAAAGGCCACCATGATAGAAGACAATGAAGCTAATAACATATCATATGTGGGGGAAGGGAAGAGACTGTATTCAGAACTAAGGAATGAAAGGATAGGACTTACGAAGGGTAGGACGTCAAAAAAGAAAAAGGGCAATTGGTTAAATATAAGGAAAACTAACTCTTTTATTCTCAAAGATGTACTATTCTGATTTCACATAGTAGTTAGCTCTCACTTTTAGTGAACTCTAGTAAAACATGTGAATTTAATCACAACAATGAAACTACATTTCCTATTATTGATCATGGAGCTTTGGGTGCAAGAACTCATGGGTTCACTTAGCAAACACTTTTGGTGTTTCCCTATAATTAGATTAAGAATCATTGGACTTTTTATAATGAACTCTAAAAAGAATGCATGTTGTGTAACTTTAGCGATAGACACATCAATTTTACATATAAAAAGAAACCTTGAAAATTGTAAGGATACTCAAAAAGGTCCCCTACATCACATGGATATGAAATCAAGTAGTATTTAAGAACATAGGAAATCATACAATCAAAGATAGTAATGAATGAGAGAGTAGTTGTGCAGAGTTAATTGATTTAATAGAATACAAATCATACCCAGTGGAAGATGAAGCTTTGAGATTTAATGGAACACAAGTCATGCTCAATGGAAGATGAAACTTTGACATGTCCAAAAGAGAAAAGACATTTCAAGGGAGTTGGCAAAAAGTCGTGGAAGATGAAAGCAATCTCATCAATACACTTTATGATCTACTTTTATGACTGACATTAATTTTGATATAGTTATTGATGCTATCAAAACTTACTCTCAAGGATGGTGTTCTCTAGATGTTATTAACAATTCACATACATAATGTGAATTAGTAAGTTTAGCAATAAACAAATAATTCAACACTATTGAAAAATAAGTATCATGCTAAAGTTGTTGAAAATTTTGACCACAATCAACCCAACAAGAATGTGCCAAACATAAAACTGAAACAAAATATCAAGAGTCATAAGGAAGAAATAGAATGCAACATTGAAGGCCAAAAACCCCTTAGATAATTTAAATGACTCAAAGAATTAAATTGCAATCAAGGAAAAAAATAGTTTTTACACAAAACATGAAAACTCATGGATATAATGTTAATTTAGCTAATGTAATCCGCCATTTAAGATGTTTATTGGCAAATGTTATTGTTCATTGTATGGAAAACAAACTAGACAGAACATTGATAGAAAATTGCAATAAATGGGCAGTAGGTAGACTACTTGGTATGTATGGGGTTTGGTCCCCATTAAGTAATGGGGTCAATACATATGGCCCTTTGGTTCGTCTTCAACTCTAAGACGTTGGGGCTAAGAGCATGTTGACTATTGACACCACGTAAAATATAGGCATGCTTTATGATCATGCCCCTCAATTATTCTCAAGCACATTGTAAAAGATTAACTCATTTCTTAGGAGTGGGGGAACCTCCCCATCGATTAAAAGGGAAGTACACTAGAAAGCACATAGTTATTTTCTGAAGGCAATGATTGCATTAGAATCATTCAAAAATATTTATAACAATACACCAACTATTGAAAAAATTACGAGTATAGCACATAAGAATTATGAAATCAAACATAAATTTGTGTGTATGGTATTGGTAATCAATCTTAGTGTACATCTAAAAAAAATTTAAAATGTTCAAACAATATCGATTATATCATTAATAACAAAAAAAAAATGGAGAAGGCCAAAATACATCAAACATAAGTATAGCACATAAGAATTATGAAATCAAACATAAATTTGTGTGTATAGTATTGGTAATCAATCTTAGCGTACATCTAAGAAAAATTAATTTAAAATGTTCACCCAATATCGATTCTATCATTAATAACAAAAAAATTCTATCATTAATAACCAAAAAAACATTGGAGAAGGCTAAAATAAATCTAAATAGTTTATGTAGAGTTTTTTTAAATCCATCTTAGATTTATCTTAATAGAATTTATTTAATATTATTAAAGCTTACATTAAGAACATTGTTTTATATATAAAGAGAGAGGTGTAAATCAGTTGGATTGCAGAGTTTTTATAAATCCATCTTAGATTTATCTTAATAGAATTTATTTAATATTATTAAGACTTACATTAAGAGCATTGTTGTATATATAGAGAGAGAGGTGTAAATCAGTTGGATTGGGTTTACTCCCTATCAAGTCTCAAGTTCAACTCTGATGGAGAAGGATTGAGGGTCGGAGTCAAGTTTTGAGTTCAAATCTGATGAAGAGGGATTGAGGGTGCGAGTCAATTGTAAAGGTTCCATTGTCTTAAGGGGCATCCAAGTTTGACCACATCTCGCACAATCTTGCTGATAGCATCCCGCTTATGGGTAGATCATTATTCCATTTAACATGTGGGCTAGCCATGACCTAGGTTCAACCTACTATTGAAATTATAGAGCTTAGCATTGAAAATATATATATATATATATATTATTTATTTGAGTTGTGGCTTAGCGTTTAAGATTTTTTTATGCATGATATAGAAACATAAACCCTCCTATGATATTATTAGAGGTTGAGTGTTTCAATCATGTCTCTTCATCTAAATTATTTGGTAGTTTCTTAGATTTAGATCAACTACCCTCCCACCTTTATATATATATATATATATATTTTATATTGAGATCCCAGTAGAAGTTTTAATGATTTTTAAATTGGTTCTATATGTGTGTGAAATATTTATGGTCATCCTTAAATTATTGTTCTTTTATTATTAAATTTTTATGTTCTAATGTTTTTAAAACCAGAAGAACCATGCCCAACATTATCCAAGTTAAAAACATCAACTATATAAGTAGCTTTTGATACAATAAATAAACACCATAATCTTTGAATGTAAAGTCAACATGGAGACACGTTGGCCATGAATATCAAAACCTGTTCTAAAAGCAACTAAAAGGAATTTGAAATGGAAAACCACTAAGAAACGAGACCAACTGTCCCTAGCTTTTAGGAACTATGATGAAGAGAATTATTGTTGAATTTCACCTAATTTCAAACCATCATCTTTGTTTCAAGTTCCTCCAGTGTAGTGATGCTTTTTAAACTCCAAATAGATAAAAGTGTTAAGATCCAATTCTAAATGGGATAAGAAGACGAAGTTGTTAAAGCCAGGGGAGGGGCTTAAAAAGCACTATTTATGTTGGACCAAAGGCCAAGAATTCAAGAAAGCTAGTTATATTCATCGGTTGGAAAAGGCTAAGTTCGTTGCCTTGAAGGCCAAGATTTCAAGAGGCAAGATAACTCAAAGTTGTTTATCCAATTAGACCGTTAATTAGAGAAATTAATTTCCCGAAGAGAATCTAAAATCAAAATTTGTATTAAAAATTTATGGTCTCAAGAGGATACATATATATATATAGGTGCAGCAACATGTGTATTTTACAACCCATGTAATTGTGTAACATCATGCATCTAACATGACAACTTTATTCTAGAAGGGAGCCACATGGATAGCACCCAATGGAAGTGACACCATTGTTGAGTATCAAGCATAGATCCATCATCTAACCCTACCAAGGAGACACCATTGTTGAGTATCAAGCACAGATCCATCATCTAACCCTACCAAGGAGACACCATCGTTGAGTATCAAACACAGATCCATCATCTAACCCTACCAAGGAGACACCATTGTTGAGTATCAAAGTACAAATCCATCATCTAACCTTACCACCCTACCAAGGAGACACCATCATTGGGTACCAAAGTACAGATCCATCATCTAACCTTACCAGGAATGGACTTTGGATACCATGGTTGAGTATCAAGTCCAAATCCATCAGGTAATCTTATCAAGGATCAAATTTATGGTAAAATTCAATCACCTTGATGTTGGATGAAAAGCAATTCCTTGTTGTTAGTGAATGGTCATCAATCCATTGAGTTAATTGTTAATTTTCCTACGAACCTAGCATACAAACCTAGCACCTGATACTTAATTCTTAGCAGAAAATGATCTACTAAATCAATACACAACTAGGTTCCTAACACAAATTCAGCAGAAGCAAAATATAAAGATCTCAATCTCTATGACACAAAACAAATTTATGCCCAACAAGTTTTTCATTAAAACAAAACCCAAACTTTTGTGGGCTTTCATCCTAGGATAATTGCCCAACTAAGAAAATACACAATACAATAACCTAGATCCGATCAACTAGATCTTCCTATCTTTCCTGCAGACCTAGATCTCCAACCTCTCTACACTCCCTCGGACCCAGCACACCACTCACTGAGATGTCGCTCTCAAACTTGTGTTGTTGTTGTGTCTTTCTCCTCTCCTTGGCCTTGCTTTTATAAGTTTACATTTAACTACATCACTAACCCTAACCCTAATTTCAAAGTTATTAACGGTCAAGATTAGATCTTGCATCACTTGAAATCAATGGCTAAGATTAAAACTTACTAAAGTAAATCACTTTATTTTTGAATGTTGAGAGATCTTTCGGTAAAAATCACATAGGAGACTTTTAGTCGACGCGTTTGAAACCATAAAGTGTGGTTCATCGTCAGGACAAGATGAAAAACTAACATACTAATTTTCCCAAGTTTCTTTTAGCTCCATAAGCCAACATACTAATATGTGATTTTTCCTAAGTTAGACTTAGGCTAAGTTACATTAGCAACTCGCTCACACTTGAGAAAGTGCTCTAAGGAGAATGTTGGCAACTTCTGCACAGCTAGATACAAGGCAAGTGCAAAAGTACCTACCTGAGCTACAAAAATCAACACTAATTTAGACTTTGTCAAAGTTGATATAGTTGATCATGTTTGACCAAGTCTCTACATAGCTCTTGACACAGAGCATTGATATACATAATTTGCACAAGAACAATGTAAAACATCTGCCGTTGAAAAAAGTAGGTTTTCATTGTCATTGGTTACTTAACAATCCAGTAGAAGGGTGAAAGTACAATGGGGTTAACGGCCCAAAAGCCTTGGTAATGTATCTATTTAGCTCATATCAAGCGCACAACAATTTTTGTGGAAAGTGCGCTTCAAATTATTCTCTAGTATCTTGAGAGTAATAAAACAAGGCATCTTAATCGTATTTTTTCTCAATTGAAGTGAAAATTTCTTGTGTAATGATGTGCTTGATTATCATGTTGTTCTATGATCAGAGATTGCATTGTAAAAGTTTATCTACACCTCTCCTTACCATCAGAGTGAGCTACCCAAAAAGTTATGGATGTTGGAAACAATTGGGATTAGTTATAGACAATAATGTGGCTTTTTTCTAAATAATTAAGTGTTTTGTTTATCAACTCTGTGTCTCGACCCCATGTTGTATTTCCTAGTGTACCTCACTATTATTTTTCCCTTTAGGTTTTAGTAAGGTTGGTTCTATTTGAGTGTTGTTGACAAGAGCCCAATCCCTTACCTCGCAATGTCGGGTTCGGAAGGGAAGCACGAACGAAAAGAAAATAATGAGTTCTCAATTTTTCTAGTCCTTTGTAATGTAATTTTGCTAGTTTTTTTTGGTCGAACTTTATTAAACACTGTAAATTAAGGATGGGCCCCATTGGACTTTTCAATGATCACAATACTAGTTTCAAATACGATGAATATTATTGTTTCCTTGTGAGAATATTTTTTGTTAAGTAGATAGGTGTAATTCTACTCTCCATATATTTTGCATGTGTTTTCTTATTTTTAAAGGAAATATCGGGCAAACCCAACTAAAGGGATCACATCCCATCAGCTTATTAGCAAAGCCTAACCCTGAGCGCGTTGAGGAGAATTGATCTTGTGACCTCCTATTAGCGAGGGCAACTCAACCAATTGAGCTAACCCTCAAGGCTCCATATTTTGCATGTTAACGTGTATTCGAAACATGTATTTTAAGCTCATTAGCCAATTAATGGTTTAGTTCCTCATATAGCTATCCTTGCCATGAATCCATGGACTAGGTTTATGATCACTTCCTATATTTCCTAAGAAATTTGTTGGTACTCAGTTAAAACCATTAATCACATATTAATGACAATTTTTTATTTGTGGATCTATTTTGTTTGTCCCATTCCCCTCCATTTAATCCACTATTGTTCTCATTAAAGTTTGTTCTCATTAAAGTCTATTAATCTTTGGCAAGAAATCAATGGCTCAATAATCCAAACTAAATTTATCATTTAATACTCCCTCAATAGTCCAAATGAAATTTGCTCAATTAATATTCCAACCCAATGAATCTTTTGTAATATATTACAAACTACATCATATCCATGGCATTTCCCAAGAAATATCTCAGCAACAAAGCTAAATTCTTATCTCTAAACATGTTTTTACTTGCCACACAAAAGCAAATTTTATTTTCAACATGTCCACTATAATCCTCAGTGATCACACATCAGTGTCCTTCCTCATTCCTCCAATATCATTTTAACCTGTCTTTTCTTTTGAGGTGTTAATCATTACATGTATCATGAAATCATTATTCTCAGAAACGCTGCTCAAGGTAGTGCCATAGCCATCTCCATTTCACCTTCCAAGGATATAATATTATTTTAACCTGTAAATTATGGTTTTGTTGACAGAGTTAGAAACCACCTCAAGGCAAGTCTTTTGATCATGCCTTTAAAGCAAGCATGAATGGCCTTCTATTGATGTCTGCAGCTTTTAACATGGAAATTCCTAGAGAGAAGCATCTGCTCTTTTCCTCCATAACCCATTCTCATCTCTAGTTTTCTCCTATCCATTATAGGGCATTTAATCCGCCTTTTGCAAAACTAGAGGCTCAGGTTGTGGTTTCAGGGCATTCTCTATTATGGTATTTGGGATGAAAAATTCCCTATCATCATTTGAACTCCTATAGAAATATCCATATTCCTTGATTCAAGCTCATCTTCAAAGCTAACTGTTGCCTTTCCTTTTGGCCTGTCGACCATTTATCCATGTAGATGCAATTTTGACTATACCCAAAGGCCTGATATTTTTTACAACAAAATGCACAATCTCACATCCATGAAATTAGATTCTCGTTATATTTAGACCAAAGAATGGCATGCCTGAGCCTATTATATAGCTATCCCTGCTAATTTGGAATTTAAAAATGCTACTTTTAGTGACAAAACCAAAATGCAAACTTCACAAATTTTCTTGAAGAAAATTGGCATCTGTAGAACTAACATGATTGTCTCACAGCCCTTATTAGGTGAAATTGTGTATAGCATCAATCTATCTTTCAATAGGTGGACACTGATTTCAATCAAAATCCACCTATAGGTCATATTCTATATCTCAGGCCAAAAAAGGCACTGAAACGCATAATTGCAATGAAGGAAACCCAAAAAATTCAAAAAATTGAAAAGTACAAGTGAATAAGCATGGTTTTAGATGAATGAAAAATATTAAAGGGCCACAAAAATAAACTAATTGGAAATGAAATATCAAAAGAAACATAAAATGATTGAGATAGGAACCCACCACATAAACCATATGGAGAAAGTTCTCCATAGGGAGGGATGATAACATTAACCATATATTGTAAATATTGGATGTCAAAACAAGGTAAGAAGCATTGGATAATCGTAATAAGGGTTTTCAAGTATTTTCATGGCACTACAGATTATGGAATTCGCTACCAAGAAAGACCTAAAGCAAATAGAGTATTGGACATACATGGTTTTGTTAATGCAAACGAGACAAAAGATCAAGACTGTGGAAGATCTACACGTGGTTATCTGTTTAACCTAATTGTCTTAAAATATAATAATTCTTCTGATGGGGACACTAAGGGGCCTACTCACTATTGACAACATTTAGCCAAGTCAATAAGTGGAGTTTCTCTGCATGTTAATAGCACATTTGGAACCTTCTGCAAACAATGAAAACAGGTGACTATTGCCTGACAATATCTTGATAAGATAGTGTGTAGTTGGTCTGCAATTATATTTTCATTTATTTCAGTGAATTTGCATAACCAGAAAACATGATTAAACCATTACAGTAACCAAATTTAATTTCTTAATAGTTTAGATCTGTGACCATAGAATATCAGCTTGTAACTTTAGTAGCAATCTAGATTTGAAGACATAGCTATTTTCATATTGATTACAAAGACACTGTAATCTGCCTCGGCTGCACGCTATTACTAGTAATGCACTGAGTATGTTCAGGTTATACTAGTAAGATATAGAGACAAAATGAAATCTTGATGGTTATATGGTTTCAAACATTTGGTTTGCAGGCACATGTTTACACTGTGGGATCTGCAACATGTTCAACTCTTTTGCTAATATTCACACCAAGTCTGAAGCAGTTGTGAAGTTCAACGCAAACTCCCATCATTTACCTGCATGGTCCGTTGACATTCTTCCTGATTGCAAAGATGTGCTAGATGCTGCAAAGGTACAATTCAAACTTGGCACTGTAGATACGATTCATAGTTTTCAGGTTTTGCTAGATGGTAGAAGACACTTATAATTCAAATCATGGTGTTGGTATGGATTTATGGGTGTTATTTCAAGACATTTCAAACATAAATTGTAAATCTTATTTCATCAGGTATTCAACCAATAAAAGTCTCATGCAAAACATGTATGAGACACATGGATCAGACCTGAATGTGAATGTCAGAAGGCAGCTAAAACAAGGCAATGCAGACAGGGAGCAGAAGAGCTGGAACCTGCTGATGGAGCATCAAGTTAGACACTGTTATTATTGCTAGCAGATATGAGGAGCTGTGCAACCTGCAGGTGGAGATGGTTTCGAGAAAAACTATTGAAAATTTAGACCCTAAAATTTTGTAAACTAGAGTTTTGGGGTCAAAATAAGTAGTGTCAAACAGAAGAAAAGGATTGACAGGAAATAAATTTTCATTTCATCCTGGAATGACATAGAAGATAGAATCAAAATTAGCAGATCTTGATATTGGCTTCTGAGTTTAGTGCTTTCTCAGACTATATTGAGCTCTACTTCAACAAGATACGGAACCATTTGGAGCAGATACATGGAGCTAAACTCTATGTAGCCACTCCAAACTAGTATGTAGCCAAGCCTCTCTGATTGTTTCTACTCAGCACAACAGACTTTTGGACTATGTCAATCTGGTTTAGCGTGTTAAAATATGTAACTAGGTTTGGTCTTCATAATGACATATGTAATCATGATTGTATGTATTTGATGTGAAGGTAAATAAAAATTATTATTGTCTTTCTTGAGGCATGGGTTTCATGCTCAAGGTTATTTGTTTTATAGGTCAAGCACCCATTGAGTGCTTCTAGGGCTTGCCATTGAGTCTACAAGTCAATTGAGTCATTGTCACGTATGGAAGACCCTTTTGGGAATGTCACATATTGTAAAGAAAATTTGATTTGAGTCAAAGACCCTCCAAGACCTTGTCATAGTGCTACAATCAAGTCAGCCTTCAAAAGGAACAAGTCAGCCTATTAGAGCACTCAAGGAAGCCTCTATATAGGAGCACTCAGCCTCATTCAAAGGGCATTTATCCAAGCATCAAAAAGCTCGATTAAAGCAAGGAGAAGTGACTTAAAAGGATAGCAAAAGAAGAAAGGACTTCCAAAGGAAGAATCTGAATTTGTGAAAACTTTTTTGGGCCGAAAATCCTCACATGTGCGAAGAAGTCTGGGTGCTATATGTTGCAGTAGAGACTGAGTTATTGCAGTCACAATAGAAGGCCAAGAACAAGTGAAAAAGGAACATTTTGCAAGTTGAGTTGGTGGAGAAGAAACTACTATCAAAGCAAAGGAGAAAAGAGAAGAAAATCTCCATAATCCTCTCACATGTGCCACTTAGGGTTTCTGCAGCAGGGGCTGAAAAATGCAGGTCAAAATTGTAGTTTAAGATTGCAGGTCCGAGGTTGAGGTCGAAGAAAAAATTGCAGCAACATCAAGGCAAGGTTGACTTGGTTTGACTTGGAAAGAAGAGGAAAGGTTTGACTAGGTCTTGGAGGAATCTTGGTCAAGGGTCATAGGTCTTGGAATTCATCATTTGAAGTTGTATAAGAAGAGAAGAGTTCTTGTGAGTTTTCCTCTCAAGAAGAGAGGTTTTGGCCCTGGATGATAGCCTACATCTTGTGTCATCTTGTCTCATTGTTCTTTATTGTTTTGGTAGTTGTTTGATGATAAGAACACTAATTAATGAAGAAACTAATCAAGTTAAGTAAAATACATCACAAGTAGTTATCAAAGATAAGAGAAATCATCTAATCTAGCAGCCCTAGATTTCTCAACATGGTATCAGAGCTAAGGTGACAAGACAAGGAAAGCAACTTGTAGAAGGGCCACTAAAAGGAATATCAAGAAAAGTCAAGAAATCAAAGAAGACATCAAACCATCAAGAAGAGATTCATAAGGGCCAAGCAATCTAAGGAACATCAAGGAGGACCATTCATCACATCCCAAGGATTACCACAACTCAAAGAAAAGAAGACCTCAAAGATTTCACTTTCAAAAAGGACTACACATTAGAAGCATCTTGAAGTCTCCACATTCTAAGGAAGCAAGAAGAAGCGTTGCCATCATCATCAAAGACATCAAGGTGATCTCCCTCTCATTGAAGTAAGGATCACATCTCAAGCATATTTGAAGAAAGACATCTCTAGAATAAAGAAGTATTGTCATCTTCAAGGAAGCCAAGGATTACCACAACTCAAAGAAAAGAAGACCTCAAAGACTTTACTTTCAAAAAGGACTACACATTAGAAGCATCTTGAAGTCTCCACATTCTAAGGAAGCAAGAAGAAGCGTTGCCATCATCATCAAAGACATCAAGGTGATCTCCCTCTCATTGAAGCAAGGATCACATCTCAAGCATATTTGAAGAAAGACATCTCTAAAATAAAGAAGTATTGTCATCTTCAAGGAAGTTATCATCATCAACTATCGTCAAAATCAAAGAAGGCATCAAGTTGAAGATATCACTATCAAAAGGGCATCTTCACTTGACAAGTATCCTTATATCTATGACTGAATCTACTATCAAAATGGCTTCAGTCTGCAGGGAGAGCAATAAATTGGTTAGGTCATCAAATTTCCTTGCATGGAAGAAGAGGACAAATTTTATCCTCATAGAAAATGAAGTCATTGGACATGTTAAGGGTTGAATCACTGAACCACCAAAATAAGAAGCTCAAGCTCTAGTGAAGTATATGAAGGGGGAGATAAGGGCTCAAAGAATCCTTATAGAATCAATCAAGGACTCTCTCTCATCCCATATGTAGCAAAATTGGAGAAGTCAAAAGACATCTATGACAAGCTAGTAAAATTATTCCTCGTAAGCACTGCAGGAGAAGCGATATATTTGAGAATCGAGCTATATAAGATGACAGTATCAAAGGAAGAAGGGATAGCCAGAAATCTTATGAAGGTATCACAAATACGAGACCAACTGCAAGAGTTGGGGAAATAATGTCTGACAAAGAGATGATCGTCGTAGTGTTCAATGCACTACCTGAATGGGGCAACTTCGTATCAAGCATCAATGAAAAGAAGGAAGCCACCCCATTCAATGAACTTTGGTCAAGGTGATCTCCCTCTCATTGAAGCAAGGATCACATCTCAAGCATATTTGAAGAAAGACATCTCTAAAATAAAGAAGTATTGTCATCTTCAAGGAAGTTATCATCATCAACTATCATCAAAATCAAAGAAGGCATCAAGTTGAAGATATCACTATCAAAAGGGCATCTTCACTTGACAAGTATCCTTATATCTATGACTGAATCTACTATCAAAATGGCTTCAATCTGCAAGGAGAGCAATAAATTGGTTGGGTCATCAAATTTCCTTGCATGGAAGAAGAGGACAAATTTTATCCTCATAGAAAATGAAGTCATTGGACATGTTAAGGGTTGAATCACTGAACCACCAAAATAAGAAGCTCAAGCTCTAGTGAAGTATATGAAGGGCGAGATAAGGGCTCAAAGAATCCTTATAGAATCAATCAAGGACTCTCTCTCATTCCATATGTAGCAAAATTGGAGAAGTCAAAAGACATCTATGACAAGCTAGTAAAATTATTCCTCGTAAGCACTGCAGGAGAAGCGATATATTTGAGAATCGAGCTATATAAGATGACAGTATCAAAGGAAGAAGGGATAGCCACAAATCTTAAGAAGGTATCACAAATACGAGACCAACTGCAAGAGTTGGGGAAATAATGTCTGACAAAGAGATGATCGTCGTAGTGTTCAATGCACTACCTGAATGGGGCAACTTCGTATCAAGCCTCAATGAAAAGAAGGAAGCCAATTCAATGAACTTTGGTCATTGTGTAGGATTGAAGAAACCAGGTTAAAAGCAAAAAACAAAGTAGGATCAAATGAACAAGTTCAATCATTTGCTGCCATGGCTAGGAGAAAAGGGAAGTTTGGGAAATTTGGTCCTCGGAAAAAGAAGATGGATATGTCAAATATCCAATGCTATGGTTGTCAGAAATATGGGCATTTCAAGAGAGATTGTTTGAAACTCAAGAAGGACAACAAGAAGGAATGAAGCCCATGTCACCGACGAAGTGGAATATCCTGAGAAGAAGAAATCAAAGGAGGAAGTGAAAGATCTCTACTATGACTGAAATAATCTCCTTCACTTAGTTCTTGTCAGTTTTGTAAAAAACAGCTATCATAATAGGAAGCATTGTAGGCATGATAGGATGCATCATATTAGAAGCATAGTAGTATATGTTCGAAGCAAGAGCTCATGACACTATTATATAATCTTGAAAGGATAGATGAAGTAGAAGTTTGCATGGTTGTAGCAATCATCATGATAGAAAGGAAGTAGCTCAAGATAACCTCACTGAAAGCATGTAAAGGTCAACCAAAATAGCAGTATATATGGTTGGAACTGGAAGAAAGTCATCTAACATGATAGAAGATAGAAAGAATTCTTCATACATCATCATCATTAGGAAGGAGCATTTGTAGGATGAGGATAATCAAGATCCTCCGTTGGAATCTTCACTAGAAGGTTCACCTTTACTTGGAAGAAGCAAGTGTCTCGCTGATAGTTTCACTTTGTGTGGAAGCCATTGTTAAGAACAATGATGGTATGATGACAAAGGAGTGCAGCATGGTTGAAACACTTTCAAGCAAGGAAAGGAAGTTGCCAAAGGAAGTGTAGATGACCAAAAGGACAAAATAGGTATGTATATATTTGATAGATTAAGTCATGTCATCATAATATGACCTCACATGGAAGGAATATGAAGTGGTTGACAAGCTGAAGTAACTATGTATAGAAGTTCTTGGGGAACAATATGTGAAGAAAGGAAGAAGAGTTCATGAAAGATGCAACTATAGTCACATAAGATAAGATAAGTGATCAACATCCGATGGCTAAAAGAATTGGCTACAACATCTCCATGGAGAAGGTATGAAGACTCTGATAAAGTCTGTAAAGGAAGGAGACCTTGACATTGAATGTCTTGCAGATGTGTTTATGAATGTGCAAGATGTTGATGTTGCAAGCAAGCAGATGTCCTGATGAAAAGCCATCATAAAAGGGAACTTTGATTTGATGTTCATTTTGAATTTTTAAACAACATCTGGTTGGGTTGATACGCGGCTAGTGAAAGAGAGTTGTAGATGTCACCTACAACTAGTACCCATGAGAATGGATGGAAGATCTTAAAAGTAACATGACTTGGAAGAGGTAGCTATATGAAGAAAAGCTAGATGTGAACTAGAAGATCACTTTCCGATGAACGATGACATGACTTGTAGTTCAAGCCTATGGTTCATTGAACAAAAGTGATGGATTGTTGATGCCCTACGAAGAAAAATCTAGAAGATGAAGGCTCCATGAAGAAGAAATTAAAGTTTATGACATCGAAAGGAGGAGCCCTACAAGTAGCTGATAGTTCCATGATCTCCACCAAATAGAAAAGAGTTGTTGGAAACAAGTCCCTAGTTAAGAGGGAGCTTGGAATCAAGTCCCTAGTTGAAAAGGAGCTTGGGAAAGTACCTGGTTAAGAGGGAGATTGGGTATATTCCTTTATAGGAATGAGTATATCTTCCCTAGTTAAGAGGGAGAGACAGACACATCATTCTTGTCTTCATATGAAGAAAGAATGGAGGATTAGGTAAGCATATGAGAATGGTTCCGATACTCTTTGAGGATGTGGTAGGGCATCCAATAGGCAAGAGTAGTCAAAGAGGAATTTCCTTGAGGATGTGCTATTCCAAGATACAAATTGTCCTCAAAGGGCATACCCTGTAAACATCCGGGTGGGGTATGTGCCTTGAGAGACAATGATGATGGTGTCTGTCAATCATTGGTCTCGCCAGCATTGTGCTCTAATCTTGTGGAGAGACAAAGTTGTTAGTCAAGGCCTTGCTATGTGACAATGTTGGTTGGTATAAGGAGATTATCTAGCATAAGCTAAGGAATTAGCTATGAGATGGCTTACCAATCCGACTCTTCTTACGAGCATTCATCAGTTTGAGAATGTCCAAGTACCTTGTAAGGATTATGAATACGTCCCTAGTTAAGAAGGTGTGTTGAAATATGTAACTAGGTTCGGTCTTCATAATGACATATGTAATCATGATTTTATGTATTTGATGTAAAGAGAAATAAAAATTATTATTGTCTTTCAAGAGGCATGGATTTCATGTTCAAGGTCATTTGTTTTATAGGTCAAGAACCCATTGAGTGCTTCTAGGGCTTTTCATTGAGTCTACAAGTCATCTGAGTCATTGTCATGTATGGAAGAGCCTTTTGGGCATGTTACATATTGTAAAGAAAATTTTATTTGAGTCAAAATAGAGTCAAAGACCCTCCAAGACTTTGTCATAGTGCTACAATCAAGTCAACGTTCTATTGTAGCGGCTGCAACACCCTCCAAAATTTTGGTCTGCATGCAATTTCGGAGCCTCCCTTGGATTTTTACTTGATGTTTGCAAGCACTCAAGCTCACCCCATGAGCTCGTGTCAAGTCTTTGCACCCTCCTTGCTTAATCGTTCAACGGACATCTCCTTGCATGCTGGTAACAATGTCACGCTTGCAGCCATGTTCTGGTCATGCACAAGGTCCCACTTCATGTGTACAAGTTGTATTCGCTATGTAAACATCTGTCGCACTCACATACAAAGTTGCATGCACTGTCACGCAAGCGTCATTGCAATCGTTCAATGATCTATCATAAGTGTCACGCTTGTCGCTCACACCGTCGGTCAGTCATGTTGAGTATATGTTGTCTTACTGGTTTGAGGCGTCTTGTCGTCAAGTTATGTTGAGTGTGAGTTCGCAAGGTCGCGTATGCACAAATTCAATAGCTCACACACTTAATCATTTTGCTGAAGTTCTGACGACCGGATCACCCTCTAATAGCCGGACCTCCACTCGAGAATCGACTTGACCGACTGTCACCCAGAACAGTGCAGAAGTGTCCAACAAGCCATTTCAATCTGCGCTGCCTGCAAGCTAATCAACCAACCCTCCTGCTGGTCAACCGGAGAGTTTGATCAGGTTGTGACCCCGAGACTCACTCCCCTCAAAAATTGTGCAAAAGCTGCAGACCTAGCCCACTCGGTTGACTGAGGAAATTGCACAGACAAGCTAGACAGAAACCAGTGTCCATCCTTGTCTCCCTCAAAAAATTGCGCAGTTTTTCTAATCCACTGTCTAGTTGCTCACCCAGAAAACTGCGCAGTCCATCCTTGTCTCCCTCAAAAAATTGCGCAGTTTTTCCAGTACGTTGTCCGGTTGCTCACCCAGAAAACTGCGTAGATTTCATGAGCAGTCCCTCAGCTACCCAACAACCCGCTCAACTCAAAAACTGCGCAGAGGTGTTCAGCAAGTCAGCCTCCCAACAATTGTGCATTTTTTATCACCAACAATGACAACTTTATTCAACAATCTCACCCTTTGTCATTGATGGCAATATTCTCCCACTTTCAACATTCTCTCCCCCTTTGACATCAATGGCAAATGGGGTGCCTAAGTACTCCCCCTATCAAGTTGCTCCTTGACATGTTTCTCCATCGCATTTTCTTCATCAATAGTAGTACTCCATGATAGATATGTTGCTCCCCATGTCATGGTGCTCCTTCTTGTTATGTTGCTCTTTGCAACTCCCTCTGTCATTATGTCGTTCTTTAATAGACTTGCTCCCCCTAAGCCTTTGCATGCTTTCATGGAAATGGATGAGGTAGATGATGTTTGCATTTCTTCATGTGATCAACCAACTCCCCCTGCCTGCATAGACTCCTTTAGCTCATCTTTTTGCTCAAGACAAGAAAGATTGTTGCCTTGTGATCAACTGGAAGACATCTTCAACAATGGATTTGTAATGAAGACACAATATCATGATTTTCTTCAATGGAATTACTTCCGAGAGATGATCTATCAAGAGATGATTATCCATGTGTGACTTATCAAGGGTTTCATACGACTCTTCACGGATAGCTTCTGCAGGAATAGTCAAGAATCACAAGCTCCCCCTATTAGTATCCTTTTTGGTAGAATTTTATCATCAAGACTTGGAATATCATATCTGCCAAAAATGTGGAATATCATATCTGCCAAACATGTACCCATTAGATCAACAAGTTGATGTCTTGAGTGTTCAAGAGGCTTTTTGATTCAATTTTCTTTCTTTTCCAAACTTGTGTGACCTTCTTCTCCTACTGGGAATTCATGATTTTAGCTTGGTTAGGAGACCAAGTCAAGTTACAATCACGAGCCATATGACCAATATTATGACATTTGTAGCATTGAATTTTGTACATAAATGAGGAAGCATAATTTCCTCCTGCAAAGTTGCTTTTGGGAGACTAATGGGGACCATTATATTTGTCTTTGTGATATGCCCTACAATCTTTTGCCATGTGCCCAAGTCTGTACAAGAATAGCAATAACCAACAAATATACTTTGGTACTTAGGAGATGAAGATTTCCTTGATGTACTACTGAAGTCTTTTTGCCTTACGATTCTTTGATGATATTCATTTCCTTTTGTATTCTTCACACCATCTACAAGTCTCCTTGGAGTAGGATTTCTTCCATTGTTATCTTGACTTTTCTCCTTGCCCTTGCTGGAACTAGGAGCATCAACATTTCTTCTAGGCTTCCTCACATCCTTCTTGTTTGAAGCATTAGGATTTGCATCATTTTTGCTTGAGGATTCACCAACATAGCCAAGACCTGATTTATCAAGGGAGACCTTTGATGACTTATGATGTCATCTAGGGTTTGAGAACTTTTCAAGTTCTTATTAAGCAAGTCAACTTCCTTTCTAAGAAAGCCAATTTCTTCCTTCATTTTCTTGCATTCTCCATCCCTCTTTGATAGAATGATCTCCATTTCTTCCTTCATCTTGGTTGCTTCACATGATTGGGCCTTAAGAGAAGTGATTTCTGATCTTAAATTGGTAATGTCACCATCCTTTTCTTCTAGTTGGTATGTCATGGTGTTTCTCTCCTTTTCTGCTTCATCAACTTGTCCTTCTATGAATGCCAAAGCTTCCATCACCTTCTCAGCTCTCTATGCTTGTTTCCTTGATTCTTCTAGTTGAGATCTAAGAGAGGAGACCTCTTCCTTGTATTGACCAATCTCTGATTCAAGTTTGTTCAAGCTCTTGACTCTTTGTTCAAGGTGGCTTGACAAAGTTTCTTCCCTTTTCTTTGCCTTCTCCAATTGATTTGTCATGGATATGACTTCTTCATGATGCTTTCTTTTGTTTTGGTGAAATTCCTCCTTGAGTTTGGTGAGCTCCTCATCTCTCTCTTGTACTTGAAGCTTGAAAAGGTCAACTTCCTTCCTTGTCTTGTCTTGGTCAACATCTTGCGCTTTCTTCTTAAGTTCCTCATTTTCATTTTTCAAATTGTTAATCTCTTCCATGGCAACTATAAGTTTAGTTAGGAGATCTTCTTCAAAGTCTTCTTTGCTTTCTGCTTCTTCTACGTCTTCTTTGGCCTTGATGTCATCATTCTGATTTTCAGCTTCCTTGATGGGTTCTGGATTTCCTTATTGCTTTCCATCATCTTCTTGACTAGTGGTCATGGTCAATGCTTCTTTTGAGTGAAGGTCATGAAGTTCGTCCCATATACCCTTTGCTAATGAACATTTTTCCAAATTGGCCTTTATAGAATCTGGTAGCCCATTCAAGATTGCCTTCATTACTTTTGCATTGTACCTTTCATACATCAAAATTTCCAATGAACAATGGAACCTTCCCGATTTGATTGTCTTCAGTTTTCACGATTGAGGAAGAGACATCTTTAGGAGGATTGGAGGTTTTCTTCCTTGGCTTTGCCATTTGTGTTCTAAGGATCAACCTTCAAGCCGTTAGGCTTTGAGTGAAGGTACTGGCCCTGATACCAATTGTTGGAAACACTGGGGGGTGAATCAATATTTATTTTCAATTGTTATTTTTACCAGTTAGATCACTTACATTTAGAACACAAAATGAACAAAGAGAATAAATGTTTTTATTAATTTCTTTTTTATAATAAATCAAGTATAGTATATGTAGCGCTCCAACCCTAGATGAAGACACTGATCTTCAATCTCCCAGGCTCCAACCTGTATTTGCCAAGCACTGACTTGGACTTCCAAGGCTCCAACCTTGTCAATTTTGAGGCTCCAACCCTATATCTGGTTCAGGCTCTAACCTGGTTTCTTGAGAACTCTGATCCTCTAGGGCTCCAACCCACACTTCAATTCGTCAAAATAAGTTTAATAGTTCTTCAAGGCTCCCAGTATCTTCTGCAACCAACCCTGACAATAATCTTCACCTTCAAGAATGCCCTTGATCTCCAAAGCACTTAGCTCATCAATGACAACTTTGTCTTCTCAGAAGGTGTCTCCACAACTCTTCTTGTTACCCAAACAAAACTTCTTCAAGGTCACCTCATGATGGCTTCAATGCATCATGGTCTTCAATGATCTCCACAAATCTTCAATATGTTGCTCCACAAAGTTCTCCAACTCTTCCCTACTCTATTCTCAAGAGAAGACTTCAACAAGCTCTATTTGTCCAATCCCAATAAATCAACACTTCAACCACAACAACTATGACAACTCGACCACAATAGCTTCAACAATGGGAACTACGGCAACTACGGTAGCTTCAACCACGACAACTTCCAACCACGGTAGTTTCAACCATGGCAACTACAACAGCTTCGACTACGGCAACTTCGACCACGGTAGCATCAACCACGACAAATACGGCAGCTGCGACCACGGTAGCCACGGGAACTTCGACCACGACAACTTCTCTGCTCCTAGCTCGAACCAGTGGAAGACTATTTAACCCAAGAATAATTTCACAAACTTGTCTTCCTTGCTTTTCTAGGCTATGACTGCTTCTCTACCTTTTGTCTTGTCTTCGCGAAAAATCTGAGCTTGAATGGACGAATTTAGGTTTATATTTATAGTGGTTTTTCATATTCTGAAGGGACACGGCTCTTTGCCAAGGGTTATGAGCCTACTCATGTCGGCTTGGACAGTTTGATCATTTTTACATATGCTAATTTCAAAAATTGATTTCTCTTCGACGGTAAGGAATTAGGAGGCAAGTGTGTACTCATTAGAAAGCTTATGACCTCCTCTATAAGTTGATATAGTATTCCCTTCAAGATATGACTTCTAATGATGGAAATTTAATTTTTCTTTCATCATATGCATTTTTTTTCATAACATCCCTATTAAAGAATTTCTTTTATGGAATTAGAGCATCAAGTGTATTAGAATTTTTTCACTATTTTGACATACTAGTGCATGTGATCTTCACGCATTAGGATTGCATACAAGGACTAGGGTTTCTTTGACATATTCATACATCTAGGGTTACTAGATTAGGGCTTCATCACATGGGAATTATGAGCATCATTCAACTAGGCTAGGGTGCCTTTTCAATATGTCTTCATGAGCATCTTCAACAAGGTAACTTATTTCTTAGGGCATCTCCAACAAAGCTTGGACAATGCATATAAGGGCAAGTTATTGGCTTGCCATCATTAATGACCGACATGGCTAGCTTCAACAATGCAAACATGATATCATAATGACATCATTGCTAATGCTTTGTTATGACAAGTGCATCTAGAATTTGATTAATATACACATGCACCTACGGTCTAGCCAAGTAGTTAGGGTTCAAATCTCCTAGGGTTTGCACAATATCTAGGGTTTGTTTCAAAAATTCAACTATGATGCCATCAATGACAACTTTATTCAAGAATTGGTGGAGATGAAGCTACTATCCAAGCGAAGGAGAAAAGAGAAGAAAATATAATCCTCTCACACGTGCCACCTAGGGTTTCTGCAGCATGGGTGATCCAGGTGGATATTGGTGGCCACCTGCCAAGTCCACTTGGACCCCCACCATTGTTTGTTTCAGCTGTTCAGTTGCCTTAATTGTAGCACAGTTTACTATTTTTAGCAGTTTTTCGAGTCCTAAACTTCCGAAGCCGTTTTAAAACCCTAAACAACGTTTTTTGGGAAAACTGGGAGCAACATGTTCCTACCCATGTTGCTCTTCCCAAATTTGTAGTTCTCGAATAGATCTTTCTAACGAGATATTGTGCACGTCAAACGGAGATCGTATGCCAAAGTTACGACCTCGGGAAGTTGATGTACTAATTTACCCAAACGGAGCCCACAGTTTGGCGTTTCATCTTCTAGGGTTAGGTTTTTGGATGTGTAGGGTTTTCCATTGTTTCTCAACAATAAATAGGCCTTCAAGCCTCATCGTAACACGGTTCAGAGGCATGTAACCGCCACATCTCTTCTCAGAGATAAGCTACCATTGCCCTAGCTGGTTTATTTCCATTGTTGTTTGTAAGCATATTTCAATATTTTACATTAATGAAATGAAGTATTATTTCCGCTGCATCTCTGTGTTTCTGGTTATCTCTGTAATTTGTTGTGTTCCTATTTAAATCCGGATCAGTGGTATCAAAGCGGTCTGCTTTTTCTTTGCATGTCCCCAACAAGGTTGGGATATAAGGAATTAGGGCTTGAATTGGTCAAATCTTTGCAAGACCAGCCTCGCAAATCTCGACGGCCTCCCATGGTGGATGAAAAGAAAGACGAGGGGGCAGGAGATCCTATCAAAATCTTGCTCGAAGAAGCCCTCGAGCGACAAAAGAACGCAATGATGGACTTTGCCCAAATCCTTCAGCGGCTACCCAGGGGCGACACATCAGCCTCCAACAGCTACTCTGGAAACGCCACAACATATAAGATACAAGTTAATTTTGAAATCTCCATATTCAAGGGTCAGATAGACGCAGATGCCGTCGATAAATGGTTAAATCTGCTAGAGGGTTATTTTTCTGTTCATGATTTTCCAGTCGGGAAAAGATTATTTTCACTCTTCTCAAAGCAGCCCCCCACGTCAAGGACTGGTGGGAAGCCTACTACGAGCAGAAGGATGAAAGTACAGGTTCACTATTTTCAGCCGCACCCGCTTGGGATTCATTCCAAGATGCCATCAAGGAGCAGTACTACCCTGTAGAAAGCTATGAGGATCAATACATAAAGTGGACCACGCTGCGATTGGTAAGGGACCAAGACATGTCGAAGTTTACCAATATTTTCCATACCCTTCGCACAAAGTTGGGTATCAAGGATTCGAAGCAGCATTTGGTACTCAAATACGGCGATTGCCTGCACAAGTACATCCAAGAAGAAATAGAATTCCTGAACATCCCCTCACTCGGTACAGCATATCGATATGTCGTCAAGGTCGAGCAAAAGTTTAAACAAAAGCAATGAGACTTTGGATCTGCGAATCCGAAGCAAGGGAAAGGTGCCCCCAAACTGCAGAACAAAGGACAAAGCCAAGGCAGGGCGACCCAAGACAACCCGCCAAAGTTGCAAACAAAGAACAGTGTCAGCCGAAAAAGGACATAGGAAAGTGGTGCGAGTTCCATAAGAGCTCCACTCACAACACAAGTGAGTATCGGTCCAAGCAGTCACTAGTGGCCGAGCTAAAGGTTTCAGAATCAAATGCATGTTCCTACTCTGAGTCAGAGAACCCGACAAGGGGAATGACAAAGGGAAGCAGATTATCGATGCGGAGCCCAATGCCACCGTTGCCACCACGAAGATCCAGAAGGAGGAACCTGAAGATCCAGAGGAAGAGCGTCTCTTCCACTCCTAGATGTGGGTAAAGGGCTCCTCGCTATAGTTCATTGTTGACAGCGAGAGCCAAAAGAACCTCATTTCGACAGAGGTCATAAAGCAACTGGGCTTACCGACCCAATGTTACTTGGGAGCGGGAGCGGGAGCGAGGAGCGGGAGCGACCATTTTCAGAAGTTCCCGGTTTGGGAGCGAATCCGGGAGCAATTTTTTTAAAATATATA
>APFE031511464.1:136257-166786 GCA_000404065.3 Pinus taeda
AGTCCCTGCCCGCCATATGTTTCCCACCATGTGAGAGTATCAAATCTATCTCTGTCGTCCATTGCATAGAAGTTACCATACAAACCAGTGCCACTGAAGTATCTGCCTATTTCAAGGCGCACAACTGCACATTCCTCCCTGTCAGGTACCAATTTTTCTAATGCTTCCAAATACCCTCTAGTTACCTCTGGATCTAAATGGGGTTTGGTCCTAACCCCACCCCCTGCTGTAGGTTGGCCCAACCAAGACGTAGAGTAGTATTTTGGCATAAGGATATACGCCAAGCAATGTAGTGGAAGATTAAGTCTATTCCACCGTTCACACACACAATCGTGAATCAGTTTGTACAAGTTGGGATCTCTGTTATGAACAACATCTTTTATTTGCCCCAACATGGTGTCCATCTGCTCATACACCTCGCCAATCACTGGTTTGTCTGTATCTGCAAACCGAATCATGTGATAAATGGACTTGGTGAAATCCAAAACTTGCCTCACACTTGTCCAAAATTGGCCATCAAGAGCGGCCTCCTCCACCATTTCAAAACCTCCCCTGTCAGCTGCATTTGTAGCCCTTTCCTTCAATACCTGCCAATGTGGACTTGATACCATGCTAGCCATTGACTCTCTTACCTTCAAAAGGCGCTTGAAGGTGAGGTAATAGCTACCAAATCTCGTCTTCGCAATCTTCAACAACTCCAACCTCGAGTGACTGCGGAAAAGGCCATGGGTATTGCTATGATTTGTAATAAATTTTATCATTTTTTTGCCTTCCTTGTACAAATTACCAATCCATTGGTATTGTTCATTTTTGTTCTTGACAATATCATGCAACAGAAGGTTCAAGGTGTGAACCAATGTGGAAAAAGTCGAAGTCGGGATTAAATCGGCAAGGGTCCAAAAGTTGAAAAAGTCGTTAAAGTCGGGCGTTTTTCGAAAAAGTCGGCAAAATTAAACGGCCAGCCAAAAAAATAAAAAAATCGGGATTTAATCAGCCAGCCAAAAAAATCAAAAAATCAGGATTTAATCGGGATTTATTCCCGACTTTTTCCACACTGGTGTGAACCAAACATCCAGACCAAAATATATTGGGGTATTTATCCTCAATAATTGCTCCTGCTGCCCTACAATTAGCAGCATTATCAGTGATAACTTGGATGACATTGTATGGCCCAATACGGTCAATTGCTTCAAGTAATGCTTCTGCAATGTTGATGGCGGTCTTGAACTTGTCTGAGTAATCATGTGCAGTTAGAAAGATTGGACCATTAACAGACACAGCAAGAACACTTATCAATGGCTTGCCTTTTACATTTGTCCATCCATCAGATACGATGGACACCCCATGCTCAGTCCAAGCACTTGTCATTCTATTCAAAGAATGTGATATTTTTGCTTTTTCATTATCAAGGCCAACGGTTCTTGCCTTGTCATACCCAGGGCTCTTGTATCCTTTAGGGGCATCATTTATGGCCGAAACCATTTCGTGCCAATAAGGTGAGCGAAGAACGTTGAATGGTATCCCACATGCATAGAGAAACCTGTAAACCTTTGAATCCACATCATTCCTACACCTCTCATCAAGGAAATCTGATATGGTTCTACGCCTTAAAGATGATGACCCTGAGCCTCCATATCCACTGCCTTGGGAGGATGCTGAAGGAGTTCTTTGTGATTGTGAGCTTGGTTCAAAGAAACCCCTTGATTTTTTTGATTGGTATTGGGCTTCCTCCTCCTCCCTTATGTATTTGGCTCTATCCGTTGTTGACACCGCTGCACAAGTTTTGATTCCTATTTGTTTCTCCCCATCCCATGGCCTTTTCCCGCAGAGGTGTCTTCTAGCACGGGTGTATGAACCTGTGTAATCAGTGTTGCAATGGGGGCAATGAAATTTAGTGGTTCCACCCCCTCTCCCTGTTTCAGCCCTGTTAACATATTTCCACAATGGGGTTTGGTCTTGTTTAGTTTTTTGAGGGTCATGTTCACCCTCCTCCAGCTCCTCCTCACCGGGGTTTTCACCAATTCGACTTTCTCCAGCTTCTTCATCCCCCTCTTCAATTTGGCCCCTCCGTTTCCTACTCTCCAGCACCATAATAACCATAAAAGGGACCAGGAAGAGGAAAATGCCCAGAAATATAGTCAAGTCCATGGTGTTTGATGTTTGTAGGGTTTTGATTCAAGAATCTGCAAATTAATTTAATTTATTGGGATTAATTAACTTAATTTATTAATTTAATTCAAATTCATAACTTTAAAACTCAATAAACTAAATTAAATTGACTAAATTACTACTTAATTAAACTAGCTAGATTAGCTAAATTACTAAGTTACTTACCTCTGCAGGCTTGCTCCTCGCTCCTCGCTCTTCAACACTTGCTCCTTGCTCCTTTGCCAAGCTCTTGCTCCTCAGCTCTTGCTCAATGGTGATAATGAAATTTTTTTATGCCCTTTGGGCTTTTAAAACAATTTTTTTTTTTTTAATTTAGTTTTCTTTTCAAGTCTGCGGATTTTTTTTCCGCGTAACCGCTCCCGGCGCGGTTCGAATCGCTCTTGGAGCGATTTTTTAATGCCCGGAAGCGATCAGGAGCGATCGCTCCCTGATCGCTCCCGGGCTTAAAAAATCGCTCCGGGAGCGACGGAGCGATCGCTCCCTAATGCGCTCCCGAAAATGGCAAGGAGCGCAAATTTTTTTACAAGAGCGTGCTCCCGAAAATCGCTCCCGTCAAGGACGATTTCGGAAGCGCGCTCCGAAAGCCGCTCCCGTCAAGGAGCGATTTGGGGAGCGCGCTCCGAAGCCGCTCCGGCCGGAGCGGATTCGGGAGCGGTTCGATTGGTGTGGGGGGGGGGGTGGGGGCGCTCCCCGCAACTATGTACCGACCACAGCACATCCACAACCGTAAACCATCGGGTGGCTTCACCAAGGACGAGATCTTCGCATAAGCCAGCAGTGTCGCCTTCCATACAACATCAAGCCCTTCACAGATGAGGTATTGTGTGACATTGCTCCCCTTGAAGTTTGTGATGTATTATTAAAACAACCATACTTGTGGAAGCGACATGTTATGTATGAATCAAGGCCTCGTGTTGTTATTGTTACTTTGGGAAATAAGTTGTGCAGGATACCGGAGGTAGCACCACCTACTCTCATCTCCTTGATTACTGCAAAACAATGCAGTAAGCTCGTTTCCAAAACCGGGAAATTTGTTTTGCTGATGATACGCCCTCAAGGAAAGAAGAAGACGGTGGCCACAACCTCCAGACAGGGCCCCTCCGCACGACAACTACAGATGGACAAGGTCGTGGAGGAGTACGAGGACATCTTCACCTCCCCTGCAGGGGTTCCTCTGCACTGTCAGGTCAAGCACTCCATCAATCTGACCCCAGGTGCGCCGCTGCCCAATGGACCAATCTATCGACACTCAATTCTGTAGAATGATGAAATCAAGAATTAGATTCAGGAGCTGTTGCGAAAAGGTCACATCCGTCCAAGTTCATCGCCCTGTGGGAACCCAATCTTGTTGGTACAAAAGAAGGATGGGACTTGGAGACTTTGTATTAACTATCGGGCATTGAACAAGATCATTGTCCGTAATAGGTACTCGATCCCACGGATTGATGACCTCTTGGACCAACTGAAGGGGGCAAAATATTTCAGCAAGATCGATTTGAAGTCAAGATATCACCAGGCACCAATCGAACCCTCCGATGTGTGGAAGACTACCTTCAAAGCCAAGGAGGGCCTTTTCGAATGGTTGGTTATGCCTTTCAGATTGACGAATGCTCCTACAACCTTCATGAGGCTAATGGATGACATCTTGCGACCATTCACCAACTCATTTGTAGTGGTATACTTGGATGACATCCTAATCTTCAGCTAGAGTTGGGAAGAGCACCTCCTCCACATCTGACAGGTTCTCCAAACATTGTGGCAACACAAGTTATTTGCCAATTTGGAGAAATGCACTTTTGGCATGACTCAGGTTCAATGTCTGGGATACATTACTGATGAATAGGGGGTGCATGTGGATCCATCCAAGATCCAAGTCATTCGAGATTGGCCATGGCCAACCACTCTAACAGAGCTCCGCAGCTTTCTAGGTCTTGCCAACTTCTACCGCAAGTTGGTGTTGGGATTTTCTCATATCACTTGGCCCTAGAGTCAAGTCACCAAGGGAGGAGCGAAAGCAAAATTCTTTTGGTCTGAATCTCAACAAAAGGCATTCACAGAGTTGAAAGATCGTCTCTGCACGGCACGAATGCTCACATTACCAAACTTGCGACAACCATTTGAGGTCGAGACAGATGCCTCTAGTTATGCTATTGGGGTAGTCCTTACTCAACACGAGCATCCAGTAGCATATCAGAGTGAGACACTTTCAGACACAGTCCAAAAGTATCCCACTTATGACAAAGAGATGTATTCCATTGTGCAGGTCTGCCAACAATGGAAGCATTACATTTTGGGGGAGGAAACGGTCATCCACACAGACCACCGACCCCTGCAATTCATACAAACCCAAGGGAAATTGAAGAATGATCGCCATCAGAAGCGATCCACATACCTGCAACAGTTCCATTTGAATATCAAGTATAAGAAGGGTAGCACCAATAATGTTGCAGATTGCCTCAGTCGACAACCGATCAAGGCGTTCACCACTGTGCTCAACTCTTGTGGGCACGAGACTTCTGATTGGCCACTTCTCTACAAAAGCGACCCAAAATTTGGCCACATATTCCAGATACTCTTGGAGGGTCAGCATGTTCCAGATTTTCACCTCCAGGATGCCCTGTTATGCCACCTGGGTCACCTTTGTGTTCCTTCAAGCGAGCGTGCCAAGATGATTTGGGAAGCACACTACAGTTGGGCTGCTGGACATTTCATAGTCGAGAAAACGGAGGCAGTACTGCAGAAGTACTTCTATTGGTCGAATCTTCGACAAAATGTCGAGAAGTACATCAAATCATGCACTGCCTGCTCTACTGCCAAACCAACCATCAAGAAACAAGGCCTCTATACCTCACTACCTACCCCTAGTCGACCTTGGGAATCCATCTCCATGGATTACATGTCAGGCCTTCCTTCCACTAAGCATGGCAACGACTGTGTTTTTGTGGTTGTCAACAGGTTCTCGAAGATGGCCATTATGGCTGCCTGTAAGAAGAATATTACAGCAGAAGCCATTGCTAAACTCTTCTTGACAAGTGTGGGTACACTTTGGGATCCGACAGTCTATCATCTTAAATCGGGACAGCAAGTTCCTCAGTACATTTTGGTCCAGTCTCTGGTCAATGCTCGACACCAAACTCACTAAGTCCACAGCCTTCCCATCCTCAAACTGATGGCCAGACAGAGGTTGTCAAGGGGATGATCGTACACATTTTGCGCATGTACAACTCAAAGCATCCATGCACATGGGACGAAAGCCTCCCCTATGTTCAACACAGCTACAACTGGGTCTCTCCATGCTCACTAGCCACAGCCTTTTCAGGTGGGCTTAGGATTCCAGCCACTGTGTCCATGATGTGGCCATCCATTTGTAGCTACTCACGCAGATTTCGGCTCATGTCAGTCCAATAGTAAGGCAAACAGCTTCATTGAGCACATCCAACATATTCGCTACAGGTCCATGACATTCTGGAGAATCAAATGCCAAGTACAAGCAGTGACATGATCAACATCGGGTGCCACACAAGTTTCAGGTGGGCGACAAAGTCTGGTTGCATTTGCAAAAGGAACGCCTCACCGGAGCCTATCGGAAACTCAGACCAGTCCGATATGGTCCTTACACCATTACCAAGGTTGTGGGAGACAATGCATTTGAGCTCAGCATTCCCCCATTCCTTGGCTTGCACCTAGTGTTCATTATGGACCACCTTCGGCCATACTTTCCACCATTACTAGACACATCCTACATTGGAGAACAACTCACACCCACAAAGTTAAATCCAGATTGCATGGAACAAGCTGCAACTGATCGGATCATGGACACACAGATCAAACACACTCGCTAGCAGAATATCCAATTGTATCGAGTAGCCAAAGCAGGCCAACTCCTTCACCAAGGCAAGTGGCTCACTAGGGACCAAGTTTAGCAGAAGTTTCCTCATCTCATGGAAGAACTCAACGCAATGGGGACAATTGCTTCCTAAGGGGGGAGGAATGATCCAAGTGGATATTGGTGGCCACCTGCCAAGTCCACTTGGACCCCCACCATTGTTTCTTTCAACTATTTAGTTTCCTTAATTGTAGCACAGTTTACTATTTTTAGCAATTTTTCGGGTCCTGAACTTCTGGAGCCGTTTTGAGGCCTTAAACGACGTTTTTTGAGAAAATTGGGAGCAACATGCGTCCATTGACCCATGTTGCACTTCCATTGTAGTTCTCGAATAGATCTTTCTAACAAGATATTGTGCGCGTCAAACGGAGATCGTATGCCAAAGTTAAGACCCCGGGAAGTTGATGTACTAATTTACCCAAACGGAGCCCACAGTCTGGTGTTTCATCTTCTAGGGTTAGGTTTTTGGATGTGTAGGGTTTTCCATTGTTTCTCAACAATAAATAGGCCTTCAAGCCTCATTGTAACACAGTTCAAAGGCATGTAACCACCACATCTCTTCTCAGAGATAAGCTACCATTGCCCTAGCTGGTTTATTTCCATTGTTGTTTGTAAGCATATTTCAGCATATTTCAGTATTTTACATTAATGAAATGAAGTATTATTTTCGTTGCATCTCTGTGTTTCTGGTTATCTCTATAATTTGTTGCGTTCCTGTTTAAATCCGGATCAAGGGGCCAAAAACTACAAGTCGAAATTATAGTCTAAGATTCCAAGTCCGAAGTTGAGGTCGACGAAGAAATTGCAGCTGCGTCAACGCAAGGTTGACTTCGTTTGACTTGGCAAAAAGGGGAAAGGTTTGACTAGGTCTTGGAGGAGTCTTGGTCAAGGGTCATAGGTCTTGGAATTTGTCATTTGAAGCTCTATGAGAAGAGAAGAGTTCTTGTGGGTTTTCTTCTCAAGAAGAGAGGTTTTGGCCCTGGCTAATAGCGTACATCTTGTGTCCTCTTGTCTCATTGTTCTTTACTGTTTTGGTAGCTGTTGGATGATAAAAACACTAATTATAATCAAGTGAAAGAAGAAACTAATCAAGTTAAGTAAAATACATCACAAACAATTATCAAAGATAAGAGAAATCATCTAATCTAGCTGCCCTAAATTTCTCAACATAGCAGTCATGTTTAAAACTTTTGAATTTCATTACAAATAGTTGTTTTATGTTCTGCTCTGGACACTAGCTATAATCATATAAGCTCACAAAAATTAGTTCAGTAAGTAGTCAATGGGGGTAAGAGCACTTAGCATCATATTTTAGAAAAGTGGAAAAACAGGGACTTTTGAATATAAAGCATACATATGATATATTAAAGAAGACCCTTTCTAGACCATAGTAAGGAATGTTTCTTTAAAAGTTTAACCTACCAGAAATACGCAGACCTGTACAAAATCACTGTTTGCGCTTAAATCTCCAAATCACGCAATATGCCATTGGAAAAATAAGCACCTTAAAAATTAAGACCATACCTTATCAATTATCCCATATTTCTGTTCAGTCAGTAGTTGATGCAGATAAGAGTACTTGGTATCCCACTTATGAAAAATGGGAAAAGCAGGGAGTTTTGAAGATATAGCATATACATGATATATTGATGAAGACCCTTTCCAAACCATAATAAGCAACGTTACTTTTTCCTGCCAAAATAAAAGAAGGCCTGTAGAAAATCAGTGATTGAGCTTAAATCCCCAAATGACACAATATGCCATTGGAAAAATAAAAGTCTTAGGACCCTACCTTAGCAATTATCCCATCCTCAATGGCTTCCCGGGGCCTGAAATATTTTAGTCACCTAATATCTTGTTCGACCTTTTCCTTGGGATATCCAATCGTTCTTGCGTAAAGAGCAACCTATAATCAATATAAATGATATTTTCTCAATCCCAAAATAGATAAATAACATCAACAGACACACGAAATGAAATGGATTCTAGAGATAGCACCCTGCCAGCAGGTGCCTTTCCTAATTTTTACTTCAAACTCTACTAGACGTGCAATGCAGTTTCAGTATTTTGGAAAAACATTCATTCAAGCAAAATATAAGTCCATAAATGTACTCCAGAATCCAGTCCATTAGAAATTTAAAATAAAATGTTATCTAAAATACAGAGTTATCCTACAATTCAAACCATTTGAAAGCTTCCCAAAAAAAGAAAGAACAGAACAAGAATAGTCAAACACAACAATCATATTGCTCTTTTAGAGTTAGAAGAGCAATTCCCTTCCATTTTATGAGGTTCCATTTTATGATTTTCATCGCATTGATGAAGATTTTCATTAAATGGGTTGTGCCTAACATGTGGAAGTAACCCTCCATATTCCCTCCCTAGTCACTTAATAAAGCGAGTTTATAAAGTTAGAAAGTGCACTTTTGTATTTAATTACTAAAAATGACTTGAGTGATCTTAGAAGTTGGCTTTTTCTAAAAGTGATTTTATAGAGTTTGAGTGACTAGTGATTTTAGAAAGTGTTTTTTCTAAAAGTGACTTAAGTCATCTCAAGGAGAGATTAAGTCACAACTATTGATCTTGAGATGGCAAGATTTAATGGCTTTAGTAATTAATGGGTTTATAAAAGGAGAAACGGGAGAGGAAGAAGCACACCTTTCAAGAGAGAGGTGAAAAGAAGACTGAGGAGAAAAAGAGAAGCAGCAACAGAAGTGCACATTTCTCAAGGCAACTTACAGCAGTAAATATGGGCATGAAATCTCAGCTGAGAGGCACGAATTTCAAGAAGAAATACTGTTGTTTTGTACAAGGAAAAAGGCACAAAAATCAAGACAGCAAGGGCACTGTTTTCTAGACTTTTTGGTGCATTTAGTTCAGTCTGTACAGTCCGTACAGAAGAGACATGGACTTCTAGACAGTGTGTGGCATAGATTTCAAGAGAATCGTGGGCATAATTTTTTAGATAAGTACAGCCAGTTTTTGCTGGAAATTAATTGTTGTAAACTCAGAAATTTCTCTGTGTGCATTTAATAAAAATTTCCTCTTCTCTACTTGTTTTCCCTTCAGGGTTTTTCCAGGGGCATTGCCCAAAAATCTAAAGTGTCAATTCTTGTGAGCGTTTATTGTTATCTTCAGCATTTAAAGTTCAGATTTAGTCTTGTGTGTTTCTGCTCATAAAAATCAGATTGCATGTGTTTGAGTTAAAATACCTTATTGCTGAAGTTTTTATTGGAGTTGGAAATCTGAGTGTTGACTAAGTGTTTGACGAAATTCCTGCATGAGATAATCACATTGTAGGTGAGATTTCAACATGGTATTAGAGCAAGGTTGTTGAAGTACAGTGGACATGCGTTGACACAAGTTTATTGCAGGGATTGTAAAAGGGGGTTGTGTAGGAAAATGAAGGGAAAAGAGACTGTCAGTTAGTTGGAAAAGATGGCTTCTGACATGAGATATGAGGACAAGTTGGAAGAGGTCTCTAACTACTTGCAATGGATAGTGAGAATGACAGTTGTTCTCAAGGAGAAGAAGCTGTGGAACTTTGTTAGCACTGTTGTGCCTGTACCCACATTAGATCCTATTGCTCTAAATGTTCATGATGTGAAGGAACCTAAGGCACAAAAGATTATCTTCGATGGTGTGAGAGACCACCTCATTTCACACTTGGTTGACAAACAAACAGCTAAGGAAATGTGGGATGCACTTAAAAATTTGTATGAGGCAAAGAACGAGAACATGAAAATGGCCCTTAAGGACAAGCTCCATAATACTAGGATGGTCAAAGGAGAGACAGTGTGGCCTCCTATCTCACCAGAGTTGCTCAGGTGAAAGATGAGTTGGCAGTACTTGGAGCAGTCATTTCAGACTCAAAGTTGGTGCATATACATTTAAAGGTCTTCACCAAGGAGTGGGATGTTTTCGTGAAGTGTGTGGTGGGTAGAGAGCATCTTTCAGATTGGAGCAAGTTGTAGGAAGACTTTACTCAAGAAGAGATTCAAGAGTGTTCTATGAGTAGAGATCGGGTGAAGACAGATGATGATGATGAAGAGAATGTGGCCCTTGCAGCAAAGGGTAAAGGCAAGGGAAAGGGAAGTGAGGGATCTACTTTCGGGAAGGACACGAGCAAATTCAAGTGTTTTGCAAGTCACAAGTTTGGTCACTATGCAAGCCAATGTCCAAACAAGAAAAAAGGTAAGAAGGACAATGAGGAACAAGTAGTTGTTTCCACTAAGGTTGTTGAGTTTGAAGAGAAGTTCAAGAAAGAGTTCTCCTTGGTATCTCATCTTTCAAGGAGTAGTGTCGCTAAGTGCAAGAACATTGGAGTTTGGTTTGTAGATAGTGGGGCATTGCACCACATGACAGGGACTAGAGCTATGTTCCTAAGTATGATAAGTATCAAGTTTCAACTCAGACACGCGTCTTGACAGTGGGGTGCACACCACACATGTAGTGAGGGGGACTGGATATCTGAGATTCCAGTTGGAGTCACGAGGATATTTGTAGGGTGACCATGTGCTTTAGGTACCACAACTGTGAACATATATCCTCTATGTGTCAATTCTCGAGGATGACAGATATGTTGTTCTACTTAGTATTTTGTAATGGACAGGTAGTGATTTCTCTGATGGGAGAGAGTGTGGATGCAGCATGACTTATTGGCATCCGTGTGGGCAGGATGTACAAGCTGGCAAGTCATCCTGTGGATGGTGAGTCCGAATGGATCTCATTTTTAGTGGTAGTGCCAAAGGCAATTGGAGGAGAGGATTCTTCTAGCTTGGTCAGGAAACTGTCCTGGTTCGAGATGACGAAGGAGGGTGCTCAAGGCGAGAGAGAGGAGTCTCCCAGAAGCATGGGCTATTGACATAGGTCTTCAAGTCAGGGACGGGTAGCATGACATTTTGCTGAGTCAGAGGGACCTTTTGGTTCAGAGGGAGCAACCACAGTTAACAGTGTCATGAAATTGGAGTCAAATCCAGGAGGTAGAGGTGCCAAAAGTACCTCCCTCGCTAAGAGGGAGTTAGTTTTTGTAGCTCAAGAGGTACTTCCACATGGGTTGTGCCTAGCATGTGGAAGAAACCCTTCATATTTCCTCCCTAGTCACTTAACCTTATAAAGTGAGTTTATAAAGTTAGAAAGTGTACTTTTGTATTTAATTACTAAAAGTGACTAAGCGATTTAGAAAATGGTTTTTTATAAAAGTGATTTTATAAAGATTGACTGGCTTAAGTGATTTTAGAAAGTGTTTTTTTCTAAAAGTGACAAGTCATTTCAATGAGAGATTAAGTCACAACCGTTGATCTTGAGATGGCAAGATTTAATGGTTTTAGTAATTAACGAGTTTATAAAAAGGAGAAAAGGGAGAGGAAGAGGCACACTATTGAAGAGAGAGAGAGGAAAAGAGGGTTGAGGAGAAACAGAGCAGCAACAGAAAGGCACATTTCTCAAGGCAGCTTACAACAAATTTGGGCATGAAATTTCAGCTGAAAGGGCATGAATTTCAAGGAAAAATATTGTTGTTTTGTACAGGAAAAATTGGCACAAAAATCAAGACAGCAAGAGTGTTCTTTTCTAGACTATTTTTTGGTACATTTAATGCAATACATACAATCTGTGCAGCAGAGGCACGAAATTCTAGACAGCCCGTAGCATGGTTTTTGAGAGAATCTTGGGCACAATTTTTAAGATAAGCACAGTTGGTTTTTGCTGGAAATTTATTGTTGTAAACTCAAAAATTTCTCTAAGAGCATTAATAAAAATTTCCTCCTCTATTGCTTTTCCCTTGGGGGTTTTTCCAGGGGCATTGCCCAAAAATCTCAAGTGCCAATTCTTGTGGGTTTTTACTATTACCTTCAACATTTAAAGTTCAGATTTAATCTTCAGGGTTTCTGCTCATAAAAATCAGAATGCACGTATTTTAGTTAAAATACATTATTGCTGAAGTTTTTATTGGAGTTGGAAATCTGAGTTTTGAGCAAGTATTTGACGAAATTCCTACATGAAATAATCACATTGTAGGTGAAACTTCAACACCTTTCCCCAAGATATTTTCTTTGCAAGTTCTGGGCCCTTACTGAGCATCAACTTCAATCTCGTTTTAGTGCCTAAATCCTCCCATACATAACATTAAGGCCTCAAATTGAGAGGCCAAATACCAATGTGTAAACAAAACGAAGACCGAACTATACCAAAATCATCGAAATGTGCAAGTTGAAGAGAAGCATTAAGTGCAATGGTAAGGCTACCTGAAACCTATCACAAAACTTCATTTGCCTCAAGATGTACCCCTTTATGTATGATTGACAGGCTTTAGCATCATCACCGATGGGACCTTCAAATGTGTAACTACGTTCGGTCTTCACAATGTCTTATGTAATCATGATTTTATGTATTTGATGTAAAGAGAAAAAGAAATTTAATATTATTATTTTGTAGCATGGCTTTCATGCTCAAGGTCATTTTTATTTATAGGTTAAGCACCCATTGACTGCTTCTAGGGCTTTGTAATAAAGTCTAGGAGTCAAAGAGTCATTGTCATATGTAAAAGACCCTATTGGGCACTTTGTATCATGTAAAGAGAAATTATGTAAGTCAAAAGTGTCAAATGTCCTTCTCCAAGACCAAGTCGGCCAGCAAGAAGAGAAGTCGGCTTTCAGATGACAAGTTGGCCTCATGAAGGGCAACTCGACCTCACAAGAAGCCTGTATAATATATATATATAGGAGCTCGACCTCATTTGAAGAGCCATCCAACAAGTTTGATCAAGGAAAAAAAAAAGACCTAAAAGGAGTGAAGAAGAAGGAGAAACAAGGAGACAAAAGTGAAATCAAAAGTCTGAGTTTTTGCGCCACAATCTCTCACATGTGCAAAGTAGTTAGGGCATCAATTGTTGCAGCTAGACCGAAAAATTGAAGTCATACTGGGAGGCCAAAAACAGGGGTAAAAAGGACCATCTTGCAAGCAAAATTACTAAGGAAGAAGCAACTCCCCAAGTGAAGGAAGAAAGAGACATAATTCACCATCTTTTCCTACACATGCGAGTTAGGGTTTCTGTAGTAGAGGCCAAAAATTACAGACCTGAAGCAGTGATCGAAATCTGAAGCAGAAGCCAAAATCTGAAGGTTTAGAGCAGGTTGACTTGGGTTGACTTTGTGAAGGACAAGCTCATCAAAAGGAGAAGCTGGCTTGGTCTTGGAAGGGTCTTGATCTTCAATCTTGGAATTCATCATTTGAAGATTCTATAAGAAGAGAAGAATTTTTGTGGGTTTTCCTCTCAAGAGGAAAGGTTTTGGCCCTGGCTAGCAGCCTACATTTTGTATCCTTTTGTCTCATTGATCTTCATAGTTTGATAGTTGTTTGATGATTAGAACACAATAATAATCAAGAGAAAGAAATTAACTACAAGTACATCAAGCTAATTAAAAGAACATCACAAGCAATTATCAAAGTAAGAGAAATCACCCTAATCTAGTTGCCCTTGATTTCTCAACATGGAATCAGAGCTAAGGTGACAGCAAGAAGGAAAGGTAACTTGAAGATCACCCAATTGAAGAAGGATACATAAGGGCTTAGCACAAGGGGAGCATCAAGTCAAATCATCAAGGAGAGCTAAGTGCATCAAGAAGGACTAGTCTACACATCATCTTAAAGGAAGGAACTCTTGAAAGAATAAACTTTAAAGAAGACCTCAAGGACCCCTCCTCCACTCAAAAGACTCTACATACTTGAAGTATTCTTGGAAGATTACACATTCAACAATCATCAAAGGAAGCAAGAGGACTTCATCATCAAATCAAAGTGATCTCCCTTTCATTGAAGAAAGGATCACATCTCAATCATCCTTGAAGAAGATCATCTACCAATCATCATCAAGGAGGCATCTTCAATTGTCAACAACAAAGGAGTAGTGGAAGTTACCGTCATGAAGAAGGCAACGAGTTGAAGATATCATCATCAAAGGAGCATCTTCACTTCACAAGTCAGTATTATATATTTTATGTCTCAATCTACAATGACTTCTTTCTGCAAGGAGAACAACAAACTTTTTGGGTCATCGAATTACCTCGCATGGAAGAAGAGAATAGATTTGATCCTCATAGAAAATGAAGTTAGTGAATATGTCACAGGCTCAATCACCAAACCTCCTCAAGAGCAATCTCAAGCACTATCGAAGTACATGAAAGGAGAAATAAGAGCTCAAAGGATCCTCATTGAGTCAATCAAGGATTCTCTCATCCCCCATGTAGCAAAGTTGAAGACATCGAAAGAGATCTATCAAACGTTGGTAGAATTGTTCTCCGTAAGCACTGCAGGAGAAAGTATATCGTTAAGAACCAAACTATACAAGATAATGGTATCAAAGGAAGAAGGGGTAGCCATATAACTTATGAGGGTATCTCAAATAATAGACCGACAACAAGAGCTAGGAGAAGTGATGTCTGATTGAGAAATGACGACTATTGTACTAAATGCACTACCAGATGAATGGGGCAACCTTGTATCAAGTATTTATGGAAAGAAGGAAACTACCCCATTCAATGATTTATGGTCATTATGCAAAATTGAAGAAACCGGATTGAAGGCAAAGAACAACATTGGATCAAGTGAACAAAATCAAGCATATGCAGCTATGGCAAAGTGAAGTCTCGAGAAAATTTTCAAAAGAAAATTGATATGTCTAAGATTCAATGTTATGAATGTAATGAATTTGGGAATTTCAAAAGGAATTGTCCTAAAATAAAGAAGGACAACAAGAAGAGAAAGGAAAGAAATGAAGCCCATGTCATTGAAGAAGTAGAAGAACCTAAAAAGAAGAAGTCAAAGAAGGAAGAAGTGAAAAACCTTTACTATTATTGAGATAACATTATATACTTAGTTCTTTTCAGTTTGTAAAAGACAACAGACATGATGGAAAGCATCACAAGTATGATAGGATGCATTGATTGAGATGATATCGTAAGCATTGATTGAGATGCCCAATGAAGAAGTTTGAAAGAAGAAGGCTCCATGATAAGGAAATTGAAGTTCATCCATGACATGATGATGCAGAAAGGAAGAGCTCTACAAGCAGCTAATAGTACCATGATCTCCACCAAAAAGAATATAGTTGTTGTTTTGAACAAGTCCCTAGTTAAGAGGGAACTTGGGTATATTCCTTTTATAGGAATGAGTAGATTCTCAATAGTTGAGACGGAGAAATAGACACATCATTCTTGTCTTCATGTCATGAAGAAAGAATGGAGGATTGGGTAAGCATCTGAATTCCAATACTCTTTGAGGATGAGGTAGGGCATCCAATAAACATGAGTAGTAGAAGACGAAATTCTATGAGGATGTGTAAATCCAAGATGGGAATGGTCCTCAAAGGACATACCATGTGAACATCCAGATGGAGTATGTGCCTTAAGAGACAATGATGAAGGTGTCTATAAATCATTTGTCTCCCCAGCATTGTGCTCTAATCTTGTGGAGAGATAGCGTTGTTAGTCAAGGCCTTGGTATGTGACAATGTTGGTTGATATTATGAGAGGCATTGATATAAGCTGATAAGATAGCTTATGAGATGGCTCACAAATTTGACTCTTCTTATGAGAATTATTTAGTATGAGAATGTCCAAGTACCGTGTATGTATTATGAATACCTACCTGGTTAAGAGAGAGTGTTGAAATGTGTAACTAGGTTCGGTCTTCATAATGTCCTATGTAATCATGATTTTATGTATTTGATGTAATGAGAAAAAGAAATTTATTATTATTATTTTGTAGCATGGGTTTCATGTTCAAGGTCATTTTTATTTATATGTCAAACACCCATTGCCTGCTTCTGGTCATAAAATCTAGGAGTCAAAGAGGCATTGTCATATGTAAAAGACCATATTGGGTACTTTGTATCATGTAAAGAGAATTTATGTAAGTCAAAAGTGTCAAATGTCCTCTTACAAGACCAAGTCAGCCAACAAGAAAAAGTCGACCTAAAGATCACAAGTCAACCTCATGAAGGGCAACTCGACCTCACAAGAAGCCTATATATATAGGAGCTCAATCTCATTTGAAGAGCCATCCAACAAGTTCGATCAAGGAAAAAAAGACCTAAAAGGAGCGAAGAAGAAGGAGAAACAAGGAGAAAAAAGTGAAATCTAAATGAGTTTTTGGGCTACAATCCCTCACATGAGCGAAGGAGTTAGGCAAGCCAAAAACAAGCGTAAAAAGGACCATCTTGCAAGCCAAATTACTCAGGAAGAAGCAGCTCCCCAAGCGAAGGAAGAAAGAGACATAATTCACCATCTTTTCCTACACGTGTGAGTTAGGGTTTTTGTAGTAGAGGCCGAACATTGCAAATGTAAAGCAGTGACCGAATATCTGAAGCAAAGGCCGAAATATGAAGGTTTGGAGCAAGTTGACTTAGGTTGAATTTGTGAAGGACAGGCTCATCAAAAGGAGAAGTTGACTTGGTCTTGGTCTTGGGCCTTAGGTCTTGGAATTCGTCATTTGAAGATTCTGTAAGAAGAGAAGAATTCTTGTGGGTTTTCCTCTCAAGAGGAGAGTTTTTGGTCATGGCTAGCAGCCTACATTTTGTGTCCTCTTATCTCATTGATCTCCATAGTTTTGTAGTTGTTTGATGATTAGAACACAATAATAATCAAGAGAAAGAAGAAGTTAACTACAAGTATATCAAGCTAATTAAAAGAACATCACAAGCAATTATCAAAGTAAGAAAATTCACCCTAATCTAACTGCCCTTGATTTCTCAACACTAGTGACTACAATAGAATGGTCCTCATAGTAGAATACACATGGCTTTGGGTCTAGGATAGAACTTCTTCCATAGAGCAAGATTGTACATTTATAGAGGTAGGGTTTCCCATAGTCCTATATTTTGAAGCATGATCTTTCCATTCCCTTGTAGAACTAGGATTTTACACCCCTTGCTTCAAAGGATCCTAAAGTTGAGGGTTAACCCATTCTATGGGACTCTTGAGGCTTGCAAAACCTTCTTGTAAGTAGAATATAGAATTGTCCCCTATCTCATCTAGGGGATCCTTTGAGAAGCTGACTAGATTATTCAAGCAATGCTACTTATATGGTTGTCTACAAACTTTGAAAAGGAAAATGTGCATGATACTTTTGTGTTTGATCTATTGTTTGAGAATAAGTAATGCTAGTTTTATTTTACCTTTACAAAATCCAAAGTTCATGTAAGCTCTAAACAAACTAGGATATTGTGGATGCATTAATATTTTTTGTTTTATAGCATTTGTTTCATTACACTTATTGGAATTGGGATCTATATAACACTAGATGTGTGTATATATACACATATTTTGATGTTTGAACACATGTTGTTACACATCTAATTCATAATGGTTTGTTCCTTCTATTATTTGTATATATTATTTTGATTAATAAATTGGGATGTTAAACATCTCATCCATATTGTGTTATTTTTGTAAATATTTTTAAATATTATATTGTGCTAACTCATGTCATGTGTCACATTAGCTTTAGGAAGGAACATTACACATCTCCCTTGTACTGTGTTTCAAAATGTTCCTAACTTTTCTCAACACAACAAAATGCATTATCATCTAAACATATCCTCAACCTACCAAGCTAAAAAATGACTAATGGACTCAGCGGCATATTTACAAATTGATCAATGAATATGTTGCTTGCCTCATAGAACATTCAAATTTCAAATTGATTACCAAGACTAGAGCAAACCTCATGGACTAATTTGACATGACCACATGCTGAGACAATAAATGCCCCACTAAATTTGTTTCCATCTTAACTAATGGTCTCCTTAAAAACTAGACAACATGCATGGATGTAAAAAAGGTATTTGGCATGCTCATTTACCCATGAGAATGAGCTTGGTATACTCATCCTCATAATGTAGTTCCAATGAGGTTCATGTGGGATTATCAATGGCATCAACTCACAAGACATTCACATGTATTTGCACTGCCATCCAAAAATACGTTGTGTAGAAAAATTCCTCATCTCCTTAAAAACCCTAGAACATGCATAGCTATAAAAAGGGTATTTGGCATGCCCGATAACCCATGCAAATGAGCTTTGCATACAAAAAAAGGTATTTAGCATGCCAATTTGTTGAAAATAGTAGTGAGAAAGGGTTCCTTGATTCGTGCCTTAATCAATGGGACCAGAACGAATTTCTCCTTAGCATGCTTGAGTTCTCTGTAAGTTAGGACAAATTCCTATAATTTAGGATTTGTTCCTAAAAGTTAGGACGAGTTATGAAGCAGTTAACTAATGTGCAAAAGTGGAAGGTCAAGTTTGTTGTCTTCTAGCGTGAGTTAATTTGGGAAAAGGACAAGTGACTGAATCTCAATTTAATTTAGGATTTGTTCCTAAAAGTTAGGACAAGTTATGAAGCAGTTAACTAATGTGTAAAAGTGGAAGGTCGAGTTTGTTGTCTTCTAGTGTGAGTTAATTTGGGAAAAGGACAAGTGACTGAATCTCAATTTCTAGAATTGAGATGAGAGGAGATGCATGAGTTAGTTCAACTCAGTTAACTCATCAATCACAAAATCAATTCCTAAAATATAATTTGCTAGATTTAGCCATTTGAATTGCTTATAAGGAGGATGAAGGCACTCATTGTAATCATTGTCTTGTGAACACGAGTTGGTGAGACAAGGCAATAGAGAACATAGATTTGTGTTTGTGTGTGTGAGCTTGTGAGAGGATCAGCGTACCAAGAGAAGCTTGTGCGCAGATTTATTAGAGAATTTCCTTGGGATTTGCGCAAGGAAATAGGGAAGCAGGGATCAGTCTTGTAGGTGTTTCAACTTAGTACAAGTAGAGAAAACCATATTGCTTTCCAGTGAAACAAAGTTGTATTGTAAGAGATTTGTGGGTCATTTTCTATCAATAAAATTCCCAATCAAGCAGAGGGTTTTTCTAGTTGGGTTCCCTAGAAAAATTGTGTTGTTGAATTGTGTGATTGTGTATTTATTTTTGTTCCTATTCCACTGCAAAATAAGTAGAGAAATTATGTGCCTATATGAAAATAAACTAGTTTCATATTGTTCATATTAGCAATTGTAGAATTTCGAGGATTTTCTACATGACATTAGAGTTGTGAACAGAATCGACCAACACAAATTTCAGATTTGGGAGATGGTCATAGCGGGATTGAAAGATCAAGATAGACTTGATGGCATCTCGAACTTTGGTGTTTGGAAAATCCGGATGCCATTCTTGTTGGACAAGTTTGGACTAAAGGATTATGCAGAGAATGGTGTTGCAGAACCTTTACATCCAAAGGGAGATGGCCAAAACCAAGAGGATGATCCTAGATGGAGTCTAGGATCATTTAGTTCTGAATGCTTCCGGTAAGGATACTACAAAGGAAATGTGGGATGTTGTTGTGAAGCTATAACAAGATCCATCTAAGAATCGTAAAATGATTCTCAAGGAGAAGTTGAGGGTCACCAAGATGAAAAAGGGTGAGAACGTAACTTCCTATCTCACCAAAGTTCAGAACGTTTATGATCAACTAGCAGCTGCAGGAGAGAAACCAGAAGACAGTGAATTGGGGTGAGTTGTTATTAAAGTGTTTACCAAGGAGTGGGCCAATTTTGTTTAAGGGATTACTAGACGAGATAAACTTCCAAATTGGGAATGCATGTAGAGTGATTTCTTTTAGAGGCGGCTCAGACCTAGTCTTGTCGAGAGCAGCAGTGGCAAGGGGTCGAAGGCTGAGAAGGAAGAGGAGAATTTTGCACTTGCAGGTAAGGCCAAGGGCAAGATGGACCAAGGAGAGGTTGAATCCAGTCAAATGGGCAAGAAAAAAGATCTAAGCAAAATCAAGTGCTTCCATTGCCATGAGTTTGGACATTATGCCACTATGTGTCCTAAGCAGAAGAAGGGGTCTATTAAGGATCATGTTGTTGCATCAGCAGAGGTAGATACATTTTCTTCCCAGTTCGAGAAATATTTCTCATTGATTGCTTGCATGGCAAGCTCAACAGACAACGATCTTTGGTATATTGATTCAGGAGCATCCTTCCACATGATTGGGAAGAAGAAGAGTTTTAGCCACCCGAAGGAGGACATGCAATTTTAAATTGAGCTAGCAAATGATGGTCAGTATACAACTAGAGGAGTTAGTACTAACAATTTTCAGAGGGAGTCAAGTAATCCTCTTCATCTCGGATATGTTTTCTATGTTCTAGGATTGAGGTACAATCTTGTTTCGGTAGCTACCCTTGAGGACAAGGGATATGGTATCATCTTCAACAGAGGTAAGGTGTACCTCCAACACTTAGCTTCTGGATGTAAGAAGCATACAGGTGTGAGGATGAAGAATCTCTAAAACTTGCAAGTAGAGACAGGTGCAGCCTTGAGAAGTAAGTCTAGGAGAGCTCATAGTGGAGAAGTGGTGGTTGAGCGAGAGTAGGATAGAGCTCTCAAGATGGAGGCTCAGCGAGTTTCTTAGTTTCAGTCTAAGCTAGTTGGCAGTTGCGCTGACCAGTAAAATGATGAGCATAGCCCAGGGTGAGGGGAGGCAACAACCCAATATAGGGAGAGTTCGAGCTAAGTGGACAGAGGACTTGTTTATGGGAGATCCAAATAGAATTGGATCTTCCAGTATCACTTCTAGCCAGAGGAAGCAGCATCAGAGGTAGACAGGGTCCATGGCACTAGTGAATGAAGTGATGGACTTGCAAAACATGGTGGGAAAGAACAAGTCTTCAGATCAGGTTCCGCAGAAGAAAGCGGGAAAGCCTTCTAGTTTAGAGGGAACAGCTGCAGCACTGAAGAACATGGTAGTGCCAAAGACAGATCCAAGTGGGTAAGGTTTGTCCAGCACCTTCCTCGCTAGGAGTGTTGAAAATGTTGAAATATATGGTAGCCATGATCAGTATTCTCATCTTGAAATATAAATGGAAATTTGAATATTTAAATCTGCCTCCAAATTTATTAGGTCGGTTGGGCCACTTAGAGGCACCCATTCGACCCCCACTTGGCAGCGATATAAAGGAGATCATTTCTCCTCATTTTGACACATTGAATTTATCTCATGCATCTTTGAACTTGCGAAATTACAAGAGGGCCGAAATTTTAGGAGGCCGAAATTCTAGGGAGGGCTTAAATTTCTGGAACTTGGATTTTGACATGGCACTTCATCATGATTTTGGTTACTGGTTTGGTTATTATTCTACTATTGTTATTTATGATGTATTGATGAATCTGGAAACTCTCTCTCTCTCTCGTTAGGAAGAAATTTTCTGGGTTTTCCCAGGCTGTGTGCTTAATTTCTGTGTCTCTTCTCTGTTTGCTTCATGGTTACTTTACTACTCTTTTGTATAGTTGCCTAAATGATATTGAATTTAATGCTATGCGAAACTAATGATTAATTGATCATTGAAGTAGTTATCACGTAAAGAAAACTTAATTCTAGAACATGCCCTAGAAAATCAACATGGAATCAAAGTTATGGAAGATCGAAGAGCAATTTTAAGGCAAGTGAAGGTTTGGCTAGGTCTTAATTAGCTCTGAGATTTAGGTCAAATTATCTCTAAGCAACAAGAAGGGTCGAGTCCCTTATGTGAATAAATCGAAGGGTTGTTCTAAGGTCCAAGTTCCCTCAAATATAGGCGTTGGTGTTTGAGGGCCATGTAAGGAGTTCTTTGAGACTAGTATATGTAGCTCGAGCCTCCTCCTTCTTGAACAGATATGAGCTCTGTGACAAGTGAGCTTCTCTAGCGAACAGATCTATGGCACTTTTTTTGGCACCTCCTCTCTATGGCATCTCATGCGAAATCTATAGCACTACATTTTTGTAACTTAGGTTCGTGCGAACTTCATGTTTCTTGTTTTTCCCTTGCTCTAGCTAACCTGGAATGTCAAAAAGCAAATTGTAGTCATTTATTCCCTTACAGACCTATGGCATGTAGTTACTGTGGAAATTTGTGGACATAAGGAATTATGGTTCTGCGACATCCAAGGCATCCTAGTGTCCTCTGTTTACTGATTCAATCCGAGTTCTCTTTAAAGGGATGTGCAAATCTGAGAGCCCTATGAATAATTTGAAGTCTAGTGTATCTTCTATAATCAAAAGGTGATTAAAAAATCAATATTTTTGACTCTGTGTTAAGGTCTGCGAAGTTTTGAGATATAAATATTCGAAGGTTTGTGGTTCATGTGGTAATATTGTTCAACTTATCTGAAGATTGTAGAAATGATGGAAAATGTTTATGAAGGGACGTCGTTCATTCATGTGAGTTACATTTCATAAATTGATCTAATCCTCCTCGTAGTAGGGCAGCGACAACATCACTAGAGACTCTCACATCTCTCACCATAGCTAGAATGATTATCCAAAATTGAATCGTGGTTGTGTCTTTGACCCCCAAAAATGGATATCGTGGAAGAACATTGACAAAGTGTGAAGTTTTAGATGAAAGCAACTACAATAGTGTGGATAATGTGTAATCGCTTTGACATGTGACTGTTGATAATTCATTGTCATCTTGGTTGAATTCCTTCACAATTTGATCAATATCTCGATTTAATTACAAAGTGTAATGGACATGTTCAAAAGTCGTGGATGGAAGTTATGTAAAATTGTTGAAGTCTAAACCTATGCCTTGGACCTTTCTGAAGCATGTGCTATAAAGAAAGGAATTTGTCATTGAGGAAGAATCTAGTCTCATTTGCAAATAATCAATGGGATTCACATCTTTGGCCCTCAACCAGATCAAATCTGCAAAAATAAATTTGAACGTCCAACGCTATGATTTCAAGCACGCTAATTCGCTCAAATAGGCCTGAAAATATTTTGAGATCAGGTTTCAGAAAGAGCAGACGTATTATACTTCAACTTGATAGCTTAATCTCAGAATTTGTCAACTCGAAAGGTTTTATTCATATAAGGACAAAATGCAAATCCTACGCCTTGTCAATGGAAAGTTCACCATATATTTTAAAAGCCATACTCCTCTGTAAGTCTCATGATCAAAATTATTGTAATGATTATTAAATTTTTCACTAATGATCTTACTTTAAGCTTTGCTCAAACCTCTTTAGAGCAATAAAACAATGATGAGCAGCTCAATCTCCAAATGGAAGGTATGTATCTATCCATTATGATATTGGATCTTGTTTTGGCAACATTCCTATTGAAGTAAAATACTTTTATCCAGAGGCTATTCTATGTCATGGGACTTGTATCAAGAAATTTGTATTAAGGATTGTTGTTTCAGTTGAAGGAGTTGTGTTATGGTCCGTGATTCTTGTTACATGTCAATTAATTAGACAATTAAGGAAAGGTTGGGTTCCTCTTTGAAGACTTGAATGTATGAATATTCTAATCTAAAGAACTTACAAAGTTGATTGCACTGTGAAGAGGAAAATGTTGGGACCTCCACAAGAAGGTTTGAATAAGAAAGCCCTAGGGTTTGTAGTCAAAACCTTAGGACTGATTCTGATATAAAGTACATAAATGATGAAGATTGCAAGGATGAGTGTCATTTGAACATATCCAGGGTATCGAAAAGTTTTGAACATTGAATTGACTAGGGTTTGGAAAAAGAAGACTAGGGCTTATGGGCCAAACACTAGGTCTAATAATGAGAATGTTGAAATTGGGAAATCAGGGTTGAAGTAAAAAACCCTAGTTGATTTATTGTTAACCCTATCAACTCATTAGAGTTGAGAAAAGAAAGTTGTGATTCATTGCTTCCACTTAAGAAGGAGCCCTTGCCCCTAGAAGTTTTGACATCTTGTCAAGGTTGATTAGCAGGTTGGATTCAAGAAGATTGAAGATCAAAAGGGAGTTGTCATGAGCTCAAAAGGTAAGTATCTTATATTTATTTTATTGTTTTAATCATTACTAACATTGATTGTTTATGGTTTGTAAAACCTGGGAAGGGCTTGGAGATGAAAATGGACCAAATCCTAGAGTTGATTATGTTTGTTTGAGAAAAATAAATCCTAACTCCTTGTTGGTGATATGGACTCGATGATAATGATGTGGACATATCGACGACATGGACTCAATGATGACAAATTGGGCTAGACTCCTTGATGATGATGATGATGTGGACTCGTTGACGATGAATTGGACTTGACTGAGGACTCCTAGATGATGATGATGATGTGAACTCATTGATGATATTGATGATAATGATTTTGACTTGATGTTGATGTGGACTCCTTGCCGATATGGACTAATTGATGATGAACTCCTTGATGATATGGATGATGGACTCCTTGATGATGTGAAACTCTTTGATGATTATGCGAACTCCTTGAGGATATTGATGAGGACTCTTTAATAATGATGAATCCTCGATGAGAACAACTTGAAGATGATGTGGATTAGACTCTTTGAACGAATTTCTCAATGATGATATGGACTCCCTGATAATATAGATAATATGTACTACTTATGTGGACTCTTTGGTGATATGGACAAGGTCAACTTCTTGATGATGATATGATCAGCTTCTTGATGATGACATGGACTCCGTGATGATAAGATGATGATGACGATATGTATTCCTTAACGATGTATACTACTTGATGATGATGAAGATATGGACTCGATGATGATGTAGACTCCTTGATGATGATGATGATGATATGGACTCCTTGATGACGTGATGAGATTGACTCGATCTAAGAAGGCTAAGATCAAGAGGGAGCTAACACACTCTCAAAAGATAAGTATTATCTTGATTGTTTCTATTGAGAGTCTCTTGGCTTGCTTGGTTGTTCTTGTTCTTCAATGACCTCCCCATAAGGATTGCAGGTACATAATGAAGACTGCCAAGGTGTGGCAAAATCGTTCGAAATAATGAAAGAACAATGTGACAAAAAGACTTGGGATAGGCACTATACTCAGAGAGAGCAAACATGATTAGCCTAATTGAGGCACATTTCTATGAAGATGAATAGAAGTTTTGAAGACCGATGTAGATCTAGATATGCTAAAGATCAGCCCACGACTTTTCTGCTGTGTAGAGGACTTCTGTGTAAAAGGGAGTTGCTTTTGAGGCATGAACCTGATGATATCCTTGGCACAATGGACTGCATGTCCATCGAAATCTCCCTAATGAATGATTTGAAGAAGCCACAAGACTCTGATATTGACTTATTCTTTGATTGGTTCGTTGATCTATCTTATGAACTTTGTTTCCATTTAAGCTCATTTACTATTTGTTGAATTCGACTATGATTGTGAAAAGCCACTTATTATCCGTGGAATTCAACTATGGATACTGATATTTGCTTTTGTGAGGAGCCATTTATTATTGGAATCTACTATGGTTGTCGATGATTGCTTTTGAGAGAAGTCGATGCTAAAGCCTATTTTCAAATAATAGCTGATGATGTTTGCTTATGAGAAAAGATTTGGTTGAAGCTAAAAAACAATTAAATGTCATTGTTTGTTGAAATATTTGTTAAAGTACTGAGATCCACCATGGCTACATTTATGTTGTTGCACTAGTTTTTGATGTAAGGAAACTAGAATGATTGAGAATCCCCTTGAAGAGGGAGCATTACATAGCATCATATTATGGACCATCTCCTATAAGTTGTGTGTCATGAGACCTTGTGATCCGGGAGATGTATTCTTGATTCCTCCCTTAGGTTGTGTGCTATGAGACCTCTTGGACAGGGAGATGGTTTGACATGGATGTTATGTATTTTTCCTTATGATGAGACTAGTGATCTCTCCCTTAGGCTGTGGGTTGTGAGGCCTATAATTGGTCGGGGAGATTGATCCTGACAAAGAGAGATTTATTTTTGTGATCTCTTCCTTAGGTTGTGGGCTGTGAGCCTATAATTGGCCAAGACGATTAATCTTGAGAGAGAGAATGAAAAGTACCTCCCTGGCTATGAGGAAGTATTGAAAAATACGATAGCCATGGTCAGTTTTTTCATCTTGAAAAATAAATGGAAATTTGAGTTTTTAAATCTTCCTCCAAATTTATTAGGTAGGTTGGGCCCCTAAGAGTAACCCATTTGAACCCCCACTTGAAGGCTATATAAAGGAGATCATTTCTCATCATTTGGATACAATGAATTTATCTCATGTATCTCTGAATTTGCGAAATTACAAGGGGCAAAATTTTAGGAGGCGGCCAAAAATCTAGGGAGGGCCAAAATTTTAGGAACTTCGATTTTGACATGGCACTTTATCATGATTTTGGTTACTAGTTTGGTTATTATTCTGCTATTGTTATTTCTGATGTATAGATTAACCTAGAAACTCTATCTCTCATAAGGAAGAAAATTTTTAGATTTTCCACTTGTGGGTTTTGCCCTAGTCGTGTGCCTAATTTTTGTGTCTCTTGTCTTTTGTTTCATGGTTACTTTATTGCTCTTTCATGTTTATTACTTGATGTTTTTCTTCTGTATAGCTGCCTAAATGATATTGAATTTGATGCTGTGAAACTAATGTTAAATTGATCATTGAAGTAGTTATCAGGTAAAGAAAAACTTAATTCTAGCATGTGCCCTAGAAAATCAACATAAATTAGTAGCGAGAAAGGGTTCCTTGATTTGTGCCTTAATCAAAGGTACCAAAATGAATTTCTCCTTAGCATGCTTGAGTTCCCTATAAGTTAGGACAAATTCAAATAATTTAGGATTTGTTCCTAAAAGTCAGGATAAGTTATGAAGCAATTAACTAATGTGTAAAAGTGGAAGGCCAAGTTTATTGTCTTCTAGTGCAAGTTAATTTGGGAAAAGGACAAGTGATTGATTCTCAAGTACTAGAATTGAAATGAGAAAAGTTGCATGAGTTAGTTCACCTCAGTGAACTCATTAATCATAAAATCAGCATAATTTTGTGGATTTTCTACACCATTAACTCATGTAAATGAGCTTTGCATACTCATGCTCATAGTGCTCTCCCTATGAAGCTCATGTGGGATCATCGAGGGCATCATCGAGCTGATGCCTGCACAAGGCATTCACATGTATTTACAGTGTACACTGCCATCCAAAAATGTGTTACATAAACATATATTTCATCTTGCAGCCTGAATTTGGGTAATATTTTTTTAGATAAGCTCTTTTAGCATGCTAGATACTAAAATGACACCCTCTACTCCTCAAATCCTATGACGGGTGGAGAGACAAAGTTTCCCATTGGCCAATCTAATCAGTTTATAATTGGTGCACCTTGAGAGATTAGGTACTCATACAGTCTAGTTGAATGACATGTGCTCTTTGTAGCTTGTAAAGGTCTAAAATTTGATTTGCCTCTCAACCGAAACAAAATTTTGACCTCGGTCTAAATCTAATTAAGTTAAGCCAATATCTTTTGAATTTCATTCACTTTTGAAGTGTTGCAAAATCTATAAAATATTTTTATCGCCACTATAACAGTAATTGTTTATTTCAAACTATTATTTTAGCATAAGGATAAAACTATTTACAAAATACAAGACCACGCAGCTTGCAATAGCAAGCTACTTGCTTAATTCTCAAGCGAAACTTACGTTTATGCTAGAAATGTAAACTATATTTTTATAATTAAAGTGGTAAAGAGACCCAAAACTATGATTTGAAAATTAACAATACATACAGAAGTTCAACGTCGTTTAACAATGTTATATATCTCCAATTACAACTAGAAAAGATGCAACTCAAACGCTAACATACTGAGACAAAATGAGAAAACATTAAGTTGCACTCAAATCACAAGCAAAAGCAGTATTCTATATGTCAAATAAAATGCCTTCAATATGATTTAAGCCCCTCCTAAAAGTTTATAAATTGGTCTAGTTTATTATTATTATTATTATTATTATTATCCAATTTTAAGGTCATGGCCAAGCTAGACACCAAATTGGTGTATGAGACCCCCTTGTTTGTGTGACAAGGGACCCACCTCCGCACAGTAGTTTGACTGCTAAGTCTACGAAGGCACATACTCTACCCCCCTCTGGTTTTGAACCTGTGACCTCTTAGGAGGAAACACATGCTCTTAACAATTAGGCCCACTCAAGCTTCCATTTTCAAAAAACCTGATGCAAGGTGACTTTCTTACTTTTCAATGAGATCAAATGTAAAGTATAAACCAATGGCAACAATTCAAGAGGCTCACTTATCCACCTCTGCAAAGCATATCATTAAGAAGGCGAAATTAGAGGATACTTTCGTTACGGGTGTGAACCTTAGCTTCTGCATTTTGTATTCAGAGTTATGACTTTCCCTTGCATGAAATCCTCTATGATTTTATAAAGGGAATGTTCCCCCAATCTTTAAGTTATGGTTTTCAGTCCATATTTTAGGTTGGCATATTTTATGAGGAAGTTTCCCAGTAGTCTGCCTTATTAATTTTAGGGTTTTGGTTTCCAAGGTGTTATAGTTTTCGCTTTTTGGCCTGGATCATGGGATACTCTGTGGTATCTCTATTTTGCCACCCATTTTTTAAAATATAGCGATGTATTTGTACACATTTGTTATAATATATTAATGTATCTTTCTTTTGTTGATGTATGTAAGCATCGGATAAGAATTTTCACACAAGTCTAAGTGTCAAAAGGTGTGGAAATCATCCAAAGCCTTCAACCTTAGCAAATTCACTTTAATTGAAGTAATTAATTATAGTGAAGTGCTTTCATAAAAGTCAATTTAATCTAATAAGTGTAAAGACTTTTATGTTAGCCAATTAGATGAATTTTAACCGTAGATCTTCAGTGTTGTCGATCACTTTGAAGATTAGAATTTACGGTTAATGGATTCAGTCATAACTTAAACTCATAAAAAGCAAAGCTAGATGAAAGAGAAATACACACAAGAGATTCAAAGGAAAGTGATTCAAGGAGGGCGATAAAGGAGTTTCATCCAGAGATCAAGTCCAGAGGAAGGTGCAAGCAAATAGTAGCCAGAGGAAAAAAAACCCAAGAGCTACAAATTGAAGGATAGACTTCTGGGTAACCAAGCAGCAGTTATGCGGGTGGAGGATAGTTGTAAAGACCATACAGCTATCACAGCAGCAGGAAGGTAGGGTCATACAACTATGAGTAGCCAGGAAGCAGCCATACAGCACATGCAAGGCTACACAGACTGCAGGAAAGCCATACAACTCACGGGGAGGGTCATACAAGCCATAGGCAACCAAAAATGATGCAGGTTGTGCCATACTGGCTGTACGGACAGCTGCCACAGGGGTTTCTCCAACAGAAAAATTCACCAAGTTTCTGTTGTAGTTTGTATATTTCTCAGTGGGCCATTTTCCCAATAAGGGAGTGCCCTTGTATGCTATGATATTATTTTAATGAACAGATTTGAACGGAAGAAAAATTCCATGTGCATATATCAAAATTAGCTAATTTGTTTTCACTCAAATTATTTTTTTCTAGTTAAAAATCTCAATGATGCATTTCATTCAGTAAGTTGTAATTTAAATTAATTAACAGCAAAGGAATTACTAGGAAATAATTTGCTAGTTTATGGGGGTTTAGAAAATTAACATGGTATCAGAGCTTATACTCTAATACGGAGGCTGATTTCAAGTTTGTACAATAGATCAGCCAGCAGTGAGATTGGTGGAGGCCATGCAGAGAGAGGAGACCACATCAATCAAAATTGTTTGGCAGAGAAACCAGCAATTTGCAATCGATCTATAAACCAACAACAAAATTATTGTGGGTGCTTGAACAAGTAAACACGCAACAGTTTGAACATACCTAGAAATGGCACCAACAAGACTAAGGTTTGAAGAGAGGTTGGATGAAACTTCAAACTTGTTGTCCTTGTTAAAATTTATCATTTCCCGCCCCGGTTTTCAGTTTCACCTTATTTATCCCATATAGTTAAATGCCCTTTCCCATATCCATACATTCAACAACTGAAATAAAAATATAAATAAATAAAAAATGCTGAAAACACAAATTCTGGAAATTTTACAGAATGCTGCAAAATGCAGAAATAAAAATCAGCAGGTACAAACAGCCATTTAACACATTTAAACACAATGATTTTTGGTCAAGGTGACCCTGGAAAAACCCCCTACAACTCTTGGCGAAAACCAGTTCGAGAGCTCTTCTTTATTTCTGAAAATGCCTTTTTACAGTGAGAAATATTTAGCAAAAATTCAGCAAGCAAACTTTACAACTTATCTTGTTTTTCGTGCCCGGGAAAACTGTTGTACTGCTGTTGTACGGACTATACGGACCTCGATTTCTGTGCAAAAAATCAGTTGTATGGCCCTCGATTTCTGTGCAGAAAATCTATTGTACAGCCCTCAATTTCTATTCAAAAAAAATCTGTTGTACGGTGCTCGATTTTGTGCAAAAAATCTATTGTACGTTCTCCTGAAAATCATGCCCAAAAATCTGTCTTTTACAGTGTGCTCTCTTAGCTGTATGGATTTGCTAAACTGCTGCCTTGGAATGTGTGCCAAGCTGCTGTCTCCTTCTCCTCCCTGTCCAGAAATCTCCCTTGCTCTCTTGCTCTCCTTCTCTCAATCTGCTCATG